>CM063445.1:38734330-38810519 GCA_032191425.1 Lymantria dispar
TTAATTGTTATAAAGTATTATTTTATTTGTGTTAATACATTCTCGTCGGTATATTCTCACAATTGTAACTATTGTAATACCTAATAGACAATCATTTATATTGATGACAATGAACTTTGAGCGAGACCAAGGTACAACAACACAACAAATAAACAACAATATGTTCTTGCAATTTTTCGTTATTGTAAGTGACAAACGAGCAGACAGTACACCTGGTACTAAGTAACACTGCCGCTAGGACACCTCTACTAGGCCTCTGCTGACCGCGAGGAAAGTGAAGGTAGTGTGAATGCGTGCCGTGGGGTTCGGTAATATTAAATACATCACCAAAACTTACCGCAAGCAAACAATATCAAACAGTAGTGCTGCCATATTCACTACGTACTGTGTTAAGCGTGACAAAAAGTAAACTAATCGGTGAATTTTTTTTTTCTGTTGTGTGTGTAGCTGTTGGTCGCAGATGACCTTGACAGCTTAACGCGGTCAATGGGCGAGCGGAAGGCTCTCAACCCGGTAAGTAAGTTAAGCGAACATCGCCCGAGGGCTCCCCCTGTGGGGAACGGACCTCTGCTCGGGGCGTCGTTGAAAGCAGAGTGGCCGTGGCCACGTTTAGGTTAATGACTTTTACGCGCCGCGGTTTTCGACCTTGACGACGAGGCCGATACCGCGGAGTTTTTTGTGTTATCGCTGCGCGAGCTGTGTAGGCCCTTTCTTAGGCGATCGTAATAGCGTCATCCTCTTCTTCAAGAAGATGACGAGGACGTCGAACCGCGGGTAATCGGTGAAGCTGTACAATGAGTATATGTATAATTAGTGGTAACACATTAGTCGCATGTAACATACTAGCGCCGCACACAGCTCTGTCCGAGTGTGATCACGTCACAGTTGTGTCCCACGTCACTCGGGGAACACGACTGTTATTGCTGTTATAAATTAATCAAAGACTGTTTCTTATATCGATGGTTTACTTGGTGATATCTCTGTCGTGTGTTACAATCTCCGTGTGGTGACGAGGCATCAATACAATTCACAACTTCCTATCTTGTCCGTGGGTGTCGTATAAGACGACGTAATATGCATATAATATCCATGTAAAAGAAGGAAAATTCTAAATAAAACTGTGTGTCAGCATAGTTGACCAGAGTGGCGTGTATTTATGTAGGAGGCTCGTGTCGAATAGTGTGACGTGTACGCGCCGTGGTGATCACGGTGGTCACACACACGTAGTACACGTGTGTTCATAACGAGACTGATCATCATCATCATCATCATCTCAGCCCATATACGTCCCACTGCTGGGCTCGGGCCTCCTCCTTAATAGAAGGGTAATTGACCTACTATACCACGCTGGTCAGACGTGTTGGTATAGGGTGTTATTTCGAGTTTTCCTTCTCTCGCATAGATGTTATATGCATTTTATATCCCTTAGTCGTCTCGTACGATCACCCACGGGTAAGATGGGGGTGGTGAATTGTATTCTTACTCCGTCACCACACGGAAGAGAAGAGACGAGACTGATCGCTGAACGTTTATATCATTGTACCTATCACAGTAGCACTGCCTCATGTAACGGTACAGTGTACCGACACTCGTAACGATTTTCACTAAGTTGTCGTCATCATTTATTAAGTTGATTGTTGCCAATTATAAAATCAACAAACCATCTCAAACTAATGTAATGTAACATTTAATAATATCCCGTGCGATGGTGCAGCAATAATACTATTCACCACCGTCTCTCATGTCCGTTTGTAAAAGGCTAATAATAAATTGATATTGATTGCGGTCAACTATATCCGATGTCGTCCACTCAAACGTTACATTCACAGATAGTGTTCATGTCAATAATTGTCAATAGGTACTATTACCAATACTACTAGTACTATTGTAAAAGGTTACATATCAAGTAAGTCGCGGCTGACAGTTGAAGAACAAACTTAACGTATTGATAGTCACAGTGCACACATTATTTATAAATATCTGGTTGAATGGAATATTTTTGTCGAATTTATTTAGATATATATTAATAAAAAATAAATAATGAAAATTATATAAAAAACTACAAAAAGAGAATAATAATAACACCGAGATTCGAACCGACGCTGTTTGATTGAAAAAATTCCAAAATTAAAACCTGTCACCTTCCCATATGAGTTATCGTGACTCATGACGTTACCATCGAAATTTGAATTCATATTCTTTTAAAATTTAATGTCATTGTTTATTTTGCTAAAAACACGGAAAAACAACATTTTCTATAAATAAAACCTAGCTAGATCGATTTTTTGGGCCCGAATCCTCTAATATGCCAAGTTTCAACAAAATCGTTGGAGCCGTTTCCGAGATCCTGAATATATATATATATATATATATATATATATACAAGAATTGCTCGTTTAAAGATATAAGATGACACTCATATACACTGACCGAGGGAACATCGACTCAATCAAATCAAATCATTTATTCTGCATTGGCCCCTTAAGGGCACTTACATATTGTTAAATTACACGTTTGAACACAGTACAATAATCTACCACCGAATCGGAACGCGGCCACAAACTGAGAAGATCCGGCAAGAAACTCAGCGGGCAGTCATTTTCTTCTTTAATCTTTTAAATATTCATACACTTTATGCTTCGTACAACATATACGGTACTAGCTGCAGTGTGTGCCAATACCCTTCGAAATTGTATATGTGTATAAATTTTCAAAATTTAGTACAATACAAAAAAATAAAGAAAGGAAGAAAATATGGCTGGACCAAATCCCACAAGCAGCACCCGATCACGAGTTAACTACTAAAGCAGCCATCACTCTCCTCAACCAAATTAGAGGGAAGGGAGCGACCCGCCCTATATAGCTACCGCAAGCAGAACCGTATTCGGTCAGCATGACCAAACCCTAAATCTATATATATATATATATATATATATATATATATATATATATATATATATATATATGTATATGTATATATATATATATATGTATATATATGTATATAGGAGAGGCGGGTTTTGCGAGTGATATATTGACTCATCACCATATCTCTGGAACCATAAGGCGTACAGACTTGAAATTTGACAGGAATATTCCTTTTGTTGAGTATAGGTCAGCTAAGAACGGTTTTTACGAAATTCCACCTGCAAGGGGTGTTGCCGGGGCGTTAACGATAATGTACAAATAAAGGAACAGGATGAGCCGAAGCTACTGAAGCTAGAAAAATGAAATTTGGACCGTAGTTTTATTTTGTGACGTAGGCACCCATTAAGAAAAATTTCCCTGAAATTCCACCCCTAAGGGGGGTGAAATGCAACGGTAAAGTCTGTATGGAAAGAAAAAAAATCTTTAGCTACTGCCTTCAAATTAAGCACAAATACTCTTTAATAAAAATAATTAAACACGTGTTTCAGCGTTTGTCCATTTTCATCCTCTAAGGGTGTAAAATAGGTAGAAAGATGTCAGTTTACTGACTTATCACAGAGCCGAAACTATTGAAGCCAGAAACATGAACTTTTGACATTAGTTGCTTTGCGTGAAGTAGAAACCCACTAAAACAGGATTTTTTGAAATTTAACTCCTAGGGGGTAAACGGGTGCCGACGGCTGTACACGGGGGTCATCCGGTCGATGGCCCTGTACGGCGCACCGGTGTGGGCGGGGTCCTTGACCGTCCGACTTAGGGCCCTTCTGTGGCGACCACAGAGGGTCATGGCGGTCAGGGCCATCCGCGGATACCGCACGGTGGCGACGGAGGCAGCGTGCCTATTGGCCGGGACTCCCCCGTGGGACCTGGAGGCGGAAATGCTCGCCGAGTTGTATCGGCGGGTGTCGGGGGTGCGCGGGGAGGGCGGTGTGATCTCGTTAAGGGATCTCACCGCCTGGCGCGTCGACGCCCGCCGAGACGTCATTGCCCGTTGGGCAGTCCGGCTGGAGAGGCCTCGGTTCGGGGTGCGAACCGTGGAGGCCTTCCGGCCGGTGCTGATGCAGTGGTTGGAAAGGCAGCACGGGGTGCTCTCCTTCCGAGTAGTGCAGGTGTTGACGGGGCACGGGAGCTTCGCCAAATACCTGCACAGGGTCGTAAGGAGGGAGAGTACACCGTCCTGCCACCACTGCGATTGTGACGAGGACACGGCGCGCCACACGCTCGAGGCCTGCGCGGCTTGGGCAGTGCAGCGCCGTGAACTCGTCGCAATCATCGGTGCCGACCTGACGCTGCCGGCCATCGCTAGGGCTATGGTCGACAGCGTCAGGAACTGGGACGCGGTCGCAGCCTTCTGCGAGACAGTGATCTCGCAGAAGGAGGCGGCGGATCGTCTGCGCGTGGAGCGCAGCCTCGATGAGGAGATCCGCCGCCGGCGACTGGGGCGGCGCAGGCGCAACTATCTGCGCCTCATGCCGCCCTAGCCGAGGCCGCGGGTGACGTGACCGGGGATTAGTCCGTCACCCGCCGAGAGGCCGACCGCGTGAGGAAAGACCGACGTCCTCCCCGAGGGGGGGACGTCGGTCGATGGGAGGGTACCCCGCGTAGGGGGTATTCCGTCGGGCCGACCACTGACGACAAGTAAACCTGCTCCGGTGGTCGGCCCAATGACGAAGGCGAGGTGGTTTTCGGGTGGGTTGCGGGAGTTGCGTGCTTAAGCCCCTCTGTCGCCCCGGACGGAGTGGTGCGGAGGCGCGCCGACCGCGACCCACCCAAAAAAAAAAAAAAAAAAAAAAAAAAAAAAAAAAAAAAAAAAAAAAAAAAAAAAAAAAGGGGGTAAACGGCAGTAACAAAATTTTGTATACGGAGAAAAAAATCTACATCGATTTCCTTCAAATTCTCCACAAATACTCTTTAGTAAAAATAAATGAAACCGTATTTCAGCATTTTTTAATTTTCACCCTCTAAGGGTGTAAATATGTATTAATAAAAAAATTGTTTCTCTGATTTATCAACGTCGAGCTAAAACTACTAAAGCTGGCAACATGTGAAACACAACTTTATTTTGTGACGTAGGACCCACTAGAAAGTATTTTCTGGAAAACGACCCCTAAGTGGTGGGGGTTTACCCCAGCAGCAAAGTTTGTAAGGGGAGAAAAAAATCCTTATCGATTTTCATTAAATTCTCCACAAATACTATTTAATAAAAATAAATAAACACGATTATCAGCATTTCTTAATTTGCACCCTCGAAGGGAAGGGGTAAATAGGTATGAAGATGTTGGTCGACATTACCGCCGAGCTGAAACTACTGAAGCTATAAACATGCAATCTTGACCGTAATTTTATTTTGTGACGTAGTGACCCATTAAGAAAAGATATTTTGGAATTCAACCCCTAAGAGGTGAACCGCAATAGTAAAATTTGTATGAGGAGACAAAATTCGTCATCGATCACCTTCAATGTTTGCTTAAATACTCTTCATTCATCATTGAAACCCTTATACATCCTACTGTTGGTCTCGAGCCTCCTCCATTATGAGAGGGAAAATGACCTACTATACCACGCTGGTCAAACGTGTTGGCATAGGTTTTAGTTTCGAGCTTTTCTTTTCTTGCATAGATGTTGTATGCATATTATAATCTCTTAGTCATCTCCTACGACAGCCACGGGTAGGAGGGGGTGGTGAATTGTATTCTTATTCCGTCATCACACGGAAAATACTCTTCAGTAAAACTGAATAAAGAGCATTTGTCAATTTTACTTTCTAAGGGAACAAGACTCGCCCTCGCTTCGCTTCGGTTTTAGACACCTTACCCGTGTCTAAAACCGAAGCGAAGCGAGGGCGGGCTGCTAGTAAAAATATAAAACGAACTACAACTACTACTATACTATAAAAAACGACTACTATAAAATAAACTACGAACAATAGCAGGTATGCTATAAAATATCAAAACCAAAATTCGACAGGCTAAACACGCTACGCTGTACAATCACAAGAGTAAGAATAAAAAAGAAACAAGAAAAAAATACCTGTGAATTCATACAACAAGTTAGTAGTACCATAAAGCTGTAACAATTACAATAACATTAATTACCGAATGAGGAGCTGCTCATAACCACTCTGTATCATCTAAATAATCCGAAAGTTCGTAATAGCCTTTGCTACAAAGTCTACTCTTAATAGCTTTTTTAAACATGTTTTAGGTAGTTTATTGTAAAAACGTATACATTGCCCTATGAAAGACCTACTAATTGTTTGTAGACGAGTAGTATGAATTACTAGATTATCCTTATTCCTAGTGTTTACATGATGAATGCTACTGTACTTTTCAAATTTTTCAAAATTCTTTTTTACATACATAAGATTTTCGAATATGAATTGTGATACAACAGTTAGAATGTTTATCTCTCTGAACTTTGCCCGAAGTGAAGCTCTTGGGCCAATAACCAGCTGTGAGCTCTATAGAGACACCTCGATCACACTTGCGGCCAACTACTGAAGAGAATGTTCATACACAGAGTAAACATACACACATGAATACAAGTGTATGCAGGAAGCAGAACGCGAAGTATGATCACTTTACCACATACCACCGCGTTACCACTCAACGTAATATCATATATTGTCACACAAGCGAAGTATATGACTTTAATATTGTCGTGATATAATGAGAAGATTAATATGTCTCATCTACTAGTCGGTTAACTGTTGCACTGTTATTGCACTAACCTCACCTCTGATTTTTTTTTTGTGTGTGTTCGTATGTTGGCCGCAGATGGCCTTGACAGCTTGACGCGGACTATGGGTGAGCGCTGAGGGCTCTCAACCCGGAGAAAAGTATGCTAAGCGACATCGCCCAAGGCCTCCCCCTGTGGGGAACGGACCTCGGCTTGGAGTGTCGCCAGAGGCAAAGTGGGCGTGCCCACGTTTTGGTTCTTGACTTTGGCGCGGCGCTATTTTACACCTCGACGGCGAGGGCGGAACCGCGGGTACTTATGTGTTAAGGCCTCGTGAGCCGTGTAAGCTCCACGTTGAACGAGTGTGATTATGTTGTCCTCTTCGTCGAGGACGTGACGAGGACGTCGGATGGACTCATCTCTGATCAAAATCCCTTCACATTATATTTTATTTATAGTTACAGCTCTTACTCTATATTTATCTACGTGATAGAATTCGGAATACGAAAATCCGTAGAAGAACGAGTGTAACCGACATAGTATGATAAATTAGCACGTGGCAATGGGCAGGAGACATCGCTCGTCGAACCGATAACTGATGGGGAAGAAAGTTGCTCGAGTGGCGGAGACAAATCGAACGACGGAGCGTAGGACGGCTATCTAATAGAGTATTAGTAGACTGACGATATTTTGAAAGTCGCAGGTAACCGTTGAATGCAAGTTTCACAGGAGCTATGTCCAACAGTAGAGTTCTATGATCTGATGGATATACAGGGTGACTGGTAAAAGATTGTACATATTGAAAGAGGCTACTCAGTACTCGATTCTGATACCTAATATATAAAAAAAATAGTACTTAAATTTTGAACTATTTATCTTATAAAAATATTTAGTCCTGGACACAGATGATAATATACCTATAGGTATATCTATCTATGTACAGGTTAACGCACTTGTACTAAAAATTTACGTAACAGCGATATTGAACTAGTTATTGGGTGATATGCCGACAAGGCCGTCTCGGACCAAACAGACCGTAGGACGGCTATCTCTACCTATCGCATCATACGGGAATCCTTCAAAAAATTCTTTAGTTATCCGCGGACCGCGATGGCCTAATCGTACTAATGTGTTTCTAATCCTTGCGTAGCTCCGTTCGTCGGATTGTCTTTTATGCACGTTTATTATTTTTTGATATTATGTAAATAACAATTTTCGATGTAGTGGTTGATGGCATCTTGTGCTGATAATGCTATAATACTGCAGGCGGTTGCTTAACTATGGCCCATTTCATATTCTGCTTCACCCTCAAGGACGTGGCTGAAACCGCTTTTCCAGTAAGCCTTGAAGGACATATCTTGAAGTACTTCCAAGAGGAACTGCAAGCTAGCACAAGAGAAGCCACTCGAAGTTTTAACGTTCATATCTACGTCACAAAACTATTTGGAACATTTCAAAACGTGGCATGAAACATACACGTCAATTTCAACGTGTTCTAGACTTTAGTGAATCGACTATGTCCCGCGAGTTTTGCCAGTGATTACTGTTTAACGTAAAAGCATCAAGTGAGTGTTAACGTAAAAGCATCAAGTGAGTGTTAGTGTTGTCGGTCGGTCGAAGGATCCCAAGTATAAAAAGAAAGGTATGTTGTATGTATTGTTTTAGACAGGCGCTCTCGCCACGCTGGACGTCGTACAAACAACCAACATAACATACGGTTGTTTGTAGATTAATAACATTATCCCTATACCTACTTTTAATAATTCTAGCAGTAAAATCGGCATTAAAAAAGAAATTAGGCGAGTGCGTGACCTTGACAAGTGCTAATTTTTTTTTTTTTTTTTTATTTTTTTTTTTATTGCAAACGGTGGCAAACGAGCAAACAGTACACCTGATGGTAAGTGTTGCTGCCGCTCATGGACCTTTACAAGGCCGTTGCCTACCGCAAGAAAGCGAAGGGAGTGTGAATGCGTGCATTGAGGCTCGGTGATACCAAGGGCACCACCAAAACCCTCCACACGCAATCACCCTCAGAAAGTTGGGCTTCCGGCTCTCTCGCTCACCGAACGAAGCGCAGTAACAAATTGCTACTGCTCAGACGTCGATTTTCTGCGAGAGCATGGTACTGCCCCGGACGGACCGGCCCGCGGCTGTAGACAGATAACTGTCGACAGTGTGGTCCTACCACTCCTAATAAAACTAGTACGCCTACTCCCGCACGTGTCCCCCACGCGGTGACAGTTCGTCTGTACTCAGTCAAAGCGCGCGCGCCGATTTGGCCATTTTGCATTTCCGTATTTATTAACTTACAGTTACGAGTCATTTGATTGCCCGCGCTTTTTTTAACCGTATTTGTAAAAAGTGATAGAATAGTGATATGAATTTTTAATTTCATATTCACTAAATCGTTGTGAATTAACAATATTAGTAACTAAAGTTGATCATTTACGTACGCGAAGAGGTAAGCAATTATTTTGTTAATTTTGATTGCTGGGATTAGCGTAATTGTAATTTGTAAATAGATTTATTATTTAATCACTGTACATAGGTATGATTCCACTTTTTAAATACGCCAGAAACACCAAGGTGCCTCCTAATTTATACCAACTGCCTCTAATCTAAGTACATTAGAAATAAAGAATTTATTTTGAAAAATTCAGTTACGAACGTTTATTATTGTCTAGGTATTTTTGCCACCTCTGTGAACTTGGCAGCCGACTTTTAGAAAAAAATTTTTTGTTATTCTCATAGGATTCCACATCGTTGGTACCCGTATGTACCACTTTGATTTTCGTTTGTACCTCAAACCAAAAAAAGTTACAGCGTTTTCAAAATTTGACCCGCAGCCGACTTTGGAAAATTAAAAATTTAGAAAAGGGGTCTGATTCGGGATCGTTTGTACCCGTTTGTACCACCTTCATTTTTAATTTTTCTCAAAACCCAAAAAAGTTACAGAAGTTTGAAAATTTCAAAAACCAATTTCCACAATTTTTAGATTTTCGAAAATCTGCAAACGCAGATCAACGCTGAATCGTTTGTACCCGCAGAAATCACTTGTCTTTTCGTTTGTACCTCAAACCAAAAAATTTAGGGAGGTTTTCTAATTTTTCACAAATAAAATCCATGTAATTTCTGTAATTTTTGAGATATCTCAATTCTGCAAACGGGGTTCGATAAGGGACGGCGTCGTGAGGTTTGTACCGCTTTAAGTTTCGTTTGTACCTCAAACCCAAAAAAAATGCGAGCGTTTTAAAAATTAAAAAAAAAATAAAAAAAACAGTTTTCAGATTTTCGAAAATCTGAAAACGTGAATCGACGCTGAATCGTTTGTACCCGCAGAAATCACTTGTCTTTTCGTTTGTACCTCAAACCAAAAAATTTTAGGGGGTTTTCTAATTTTTCAAAAATAAAATCCATGTAATTTCTGTAATTTTTGAGATATCTCAATTCTGCAAACGGGGTTCGATAAGGGACGGCGTCGTGAGGTTTGTACCGCTTTAAGTTTCGTTTGTACCTCAAACCAAAAAAAAATGCGAGCGTTTTAAAAATTAAAAAAAAAAAAGAAAAACAATTTTCAGATTTTCGAAAATCTGAAAACGTGAATCGACGCTGAATCGTTTGTACCCGCAGAAATCACTTGTCTTTTCGTTTGTACCTCAAACCAAAAAATTTTGGGGGGTTTTCTAATTTTTCAAAAATAAAATCCATGTAATTTCTGTAATTTTTGAGATATCTCAATTCTGCAAACGGGGTTCGATAAGGGACGGCGTCGTGAGGTTTGTACCGCTTTAAGTTTCGTTTGTACCTCAAACCAAAAAATTTTGGGGGGTTTTCTAATTTTTCAAAAATAAAATCCATGTAATTTCTGTAATTTTTGAGATATCTCAATTCTGCAAACGGGGTTCGATAAGGGACGGCGTCGTGAGGTTTGTACCGCTTTAAGTTTCGTTTGTACCTCAAACCCAAAAAAAATGCGAGCGTTTTAAAAATTAAAAAAAAAAAATAAAAAAAACAATTTTCAGATTTTCGAAAATCTGAAAACGTGCATCGACGCTGAATCGTTTGTACCCGCAGAAATCACTTGTCTTTTCGTTTGTACCTCAAACCAAAAAATTTTTGGGGGTTTTCTAATTTTTCAAAAATAAAATCCATGTAATTTCTGTAATTTTTGAGATATCTCAATTCTGCAAACGGGGTTCGATAAGGGACGGCGTCGTGAGGTTTGTACCGCTTTAAGTTTCGTTTGTACCTCAAACCCAAAAAAAATGCGAGCGTTTTAAAAATTAAAAAAAAAAATTTTCAGATTTTTGAAAATCTGAAAACGTGAATCGACGCTGAATCGTTTGTACCCGCAGAAATCACTTGTCTTTTCGTTTGTACCTCAAACCAAAAAATTTTAGGGGGTTTTCTAATTTTTCAAAAATAAAATCCATGTAATTTCTGTAATTTTTGAGATATCTCAATTCTGCAAACGGGGTTCGATAAGGGACGGCGTCGTGAGGTTTGTACCGCTTTAAGTTTCGTTTGTACCTCAAACCCAAAAAAAATGCGAGCGTTTTAAAAATTAAAAAAAAAAAAAACAATTTTCAGATTTTCGAAAATCTGAAAACGTGAATCGACGCTGAATCGTTTGTACCCGCAGAAATCACTTGTCTTTTCGTTTGTACCTCAAACCAAAAAATTTTGGGGGGTTTTCTAATTTTTCAAAAATAAAATCCATGCAATTTCTGTAATTTTTGAGATATCTCAATTCTGCAAACGGGGTTCGATAAGGGACGGCGTCGTGAGGTTTGTACCGCTTTAAGTTTCGTTTGTACCTCAAACCCAAAAAAAATGCGAGCGTTTTAAAAATAAAAAAAAAAAAATAAAAAAAACAATTTTCAGATTTTCGAAAATCTGAAAACGTGCATCGACGCTGAATCGTTTGTACCCGCAGAAATCACTTGTCTTTTCGTTTGTACCTCAAACCAAAAATTTTTAGGGGGGTTTTCTAATTTTTCAAAAATAAAATCCATGTAATTTCTGTAATTTTTGAGATATCTCAATTCTGCAAACGGGGTTCGATAAGGGACGGCGTCGTGAGGTTTGTACCGCTTTAAATTTCGTTTGTACCTCAAACCAAAAAATTTTGGGGGGTTTTCTAATTTTTCAAAAATAAAATCCACGTAATTTCTGTAATTTTTTAGATATCTCAATTCTGCAAACGGGGTTCGATAAGGGACGGCGTCGTGAGGTTTGTACCGCTTTAAGTTTCGTTTGTACCTCAAACCAAAAAATTTAGGGGGTTTTCTAATTTTTCAAAAATAAAATCCATGTAATTTCTGTAATTTTTGAGATATCTCAATTCTGCAAACGGAGTTCAATAAGGGACGGCGTCGTGAGGTTTGTACCGCTTTAAGTTTCGTTTGTACCTCAAACCCAAAAAAAATGCGAGCGTTTTAAAAATTAAAAAAAAAATTAAAAAAACAATTTTCAGATTTTCGAAAATCTGAAAACGTGAATCGACGCTGAATCGTTTGTACCCGCAGAAATCACTTGTCTTTTCGTTTGTACCTCAAACCAAAAAATTTTTGGGGGTTTTCTAATTTTTCAAAAATAACATCCACGTAATTTCTGTAATTTTTGAGATATCTCAATTCTGCAAACGGGATTCGATAAGGGACGGCGTCGTGAGGTTTGTACCGCTTTAAGTTTCGTTTGTACCTCAAACCCAAAAAAAATGCGAGCGTTTTAAAAATTAAAAAAAAAAATAAAAAATACAATTTTCAGATTTTCGAAAATCTGAAAACGTGAATCGACGCTGAATCGTTTGTACCCGCAGAAATCATTTGTCTTTTCGTTTGTACCTCAAATCAAAAAATTTTGGGGGGTTTTCTAATTTTTAATAGTTTTTTAATTATTATAAAACTCACAAACTACGTAAAACCGCGAATGATGTGTCTAAAGATTCGTCTCGATTAGATCTATTGAAAAGTGGCAATTAGAAGGTGATCGGATAAAAGTTGAAAAAGTTATAGAGGAGAGTATGCTCTTTTTGTTAACAAAAATGGGTGGGTGGGAACAAAACCGGGTGTGCAACGTCTCAAAACCCCACTTATGGGGTACTGACGTATTCGTATTAGGACGCAATATTAGATGGGTGCGAAATAAGGACAGGATCCGGTACAAAAATGTTGAGAGAGAATAAAAACAAAAATAAGAGCGATTTTACTGCTTAAAAGTTTACCTTTTTTTTTTTTTTTTGTGGGTGGTCTGCGGTCGGCGCGCCTCCGCACCACTCCGTCCGGGGCGAGAGAGGGGCTTAAGCACGCAACTCCCGCGACCCACCCGAAAACCACGTCGCCTTCGTCGTTGGGCCGACCACTGGAGCAGCGTTAACTTGTCGTCAGTGGTCGGCCCGACGGAATACCCCCTATTGGGGTACCCTCCCATCGACCGACGTCCCCCCCTCGGGGAGGACGTCGGTCTTTCCTCACGCGGTCGGCCTCTCGGCGGGTGACGGACTAATCCCCGGTCACGTCACCCGCGGCCTCGGCTAGGGCGGCATGAGGCGCAGGTAGTTGCGCCTGCGCCGCCCCAGTCGCCGGCGGCGGATCTCCTCATCGAGGCTGCGCTCCATGCGCAAACGATCCGCCGCCTCCTTCTGCGAGATCACTGTCTCGCAGAAGGCTGCGACCGCGTCCCAATTCCCGACGCTGTCGACCATCGCCCTAGCGATGGCCGGCAGCGTCAGGTCGGCACCGATGATTGCGACGAGTTCACGGCGCTGCACTGCCCAAGCCGCGCAGGCCTCGAGCGTGTGGCGCGCCGTGTCCTCGTCGCAATCGCAGTGGTGGCAGGACGGTGTACTCTCCCCCCTCACGACCCTGTGCAGGTATTTGGCGAAGCTCCCGTGCCCCGTCAACACCTGCACTAGTCGGAAGGAGAGCACCCCGTGCCGCCTTTCCAACCACTGCACCAGCACCGGCCGGAAGGCCTCCACGGTTCGCACCCCGAACCGAGGCCTCTCCAGCCGGACTGCCCAACGGGTAATGACGTCTCGGCGGGCGTCGACGCGCCAGGCGGTGAGCTCCCTTAACGAGATCTCACCGCCCTCCGCTCGCACCCCCGTCACCCGCCGATACAATCCGGCGAGCATTTCCGCCTCCAGGTCCCACGGGGGAGTCCCGGCCAATAGGCACGCTGCCTCCGTCGCCACCGTGCGGTATCCGCGGATGGCCCTGACCGCCAGGACCCTCTGTGGTCGCCACAGAAGGACCCTAAGTCGGACGGTCAAGGACCCCGCCCACACCGGTGCGCCGTACAGGGCCATCGAGCGGATGACCCCCGTGTACAGCCGTTTTTATTATTATTTTTTTTTTTATTTTTAAAACGCTCGCATTTTTTTTTTGTTTGAGGTACAAACGAAACTTAAAGCGGTACAAACCTCACAACGCCGTCCCTTATCGAATCCCGTTTGCAGAATTGAGATATCTCAAAAATTACAGAAATTACATGGATTTTATTTTTGAAAAATTAGAAATCCCCCCAAAATTTTTTGGTTTGACGTACAAACGAAACTTAAAGCGGTACAAACCTCACGACGCCGTCCCTTATCGAACCCCGTTTGCAGAATTGCGATATCTCAAAAATTACAGAAATTACGTGGATGTTATTTTTGAAAAATTAGAAAACCCCCAAAAATTTTTTGGTTTGAGGTACAAACGAAAAGACAAGTGATTTCTGCGGGTACAAACGATTCCGCGTCGATTCACGTTTTCAGATTTTCGAAAATCTGAAAATTGTTTTTTTTATTTTTTTTTTTTAATTTTTAAAACGCTCGCATTTTTTTTGGGTTTGAGGTACAAACGAAACTTAAAGCGGTACAAACCTCACGACGCCGTCCCTTATCGAACCCCGTTTGCAGAATTGAGATATCTCAAAAATTACAGAAATTACATGGATTTTATTTTTGAAAAATTAGAAAACCCCCAAAATTTTTTGGTTTGAGGTACAAACGAAACTTAAAGCGGTACAAACCTCACGACGCCGTCCCTTATCGAACCCCGTTTGCAGAATTGAGATATCTAAAAAATTACAGAAATTACGTGGATTTTATTTTTGAAAAATTAGAAAACCCCCCAAATTTTTTTGGTTTGAGGTACAAACGAAATTTAAAGCGATACAAACCTCACGACGCCGTCCCTTATCGAACCCCGTTTGCAGAATTGAGATATCTCAAAAATTACAGAAATTACATGGATTTTATTTTTGAAAAATTAGAAATCCCCCCTAAAATTTTTTGGTTTGAGGTACAAACGAAAAGACAAGTGATTTCTGCGGGTACAAACGATTCAGCGTCGATGCACGTTTTCAGATTTTCGAAAATCTGAAAATTGTTTTTTTTATTTTTTTTTTAATTTTTAAAACGCTCGCATTTTTTTTGGGTTTTAGGTACAAACGAAACTTAAAGCGGTACAAACCTCACGACGCCGTCCCTTATCGAACCCCGTTTGCAGAATTGAGATATCTCAAAAATTACAGAAATTACATGGATTTTATTTTTGAAAAATTAGAAAACCCCCTAAAATTTTTTGGTTTGAGGCACAAACGAAAAGACAAGTGATTTCTACGGGTACAAACGATTCAGCGTCGATTCACGTTTTCAGATTTTCGAAAATCTGAAATTTTTTTTTTTATTTTTTTTTTTAATTTTTAAAACGCTCGCATTTTTTTTGGGTTTGAGGTACAAACGAAACTTAAAGCGGTACAAACCTCACGACGCCGTCCCTTATCGAACCCCGTTTGCAGAATTGAGATATCTCATAAATTACAGAAATTACATGGATTTTATTTTTGAAAAATTAGAAAACCCCCCAAAATTTTTTGGTTTGAGGTACAAACGAAAAGACAAGTGATTTCTGCGGGTACAAACGATTCAGCGTCGATTCACGTTTTCAGATTTTCGAAAATCTGAAAATTGTTTTTTTTTTTTTTTAATTTTTAAAACGCTCGCATTTTTTTTGGGTTTGAGGTACAAACGAAACTTAAAGCGGTACAAACCTCACGACGCCGTCCCTTATCGAACCCCGTTTGCAGAATTGAGATATCTCAAAAATTACAGAAATTACATGGATTTTATTTTTGAAAAATTAGAAATCCCCCCTAAAATTTTTTGGTTTGAGGTACAAACGAAAAGACAAGTGATTTCTGCGGGTACAAACGATTCAGCGTCGATGCACGTTTTCAGATTTTCGAAAATCTGAAAATTGTTTTTTTTATTTTTTTTTTAATTTTTAAAACGCTCGCATTTTTTTTTGGGTTTGAGGTACAAACGAAACTTAAAGCGGTACAAACCTCACGACGCCGTCCTTTATCGAACCCCGTTTGCAGAATTGAGATATCTCAAAAATTACAGAAATTACATGGATTTTATTTTTGAAAAATTAGAAAACCCCCTAAATTTTTTTGGTTTGAGGTACAAACGAAAAGACAAGTGATTTCTGCGGGTACAAACGATTCAGCGTCGATTCACGTTTTCAGATTTTCGAAAATCTGAAGATTGTTTTTTTTATTTTTTTTTTTAATTTTTAAAACGCTCGCATTTTTTTTGGGTTTGAGGTACAAACGAAACTTAAAGCGGTACAAACCTCACGACGCCGTCCCTTATCGAACCCCGTTTGCAGAATTGAGATATCTCAAAAATTACAGAAATTACATGGATTTTATTTTTGAAAAATTAGAAAACCCCCTAAATTTTTTTGGTTTGAGGTACAAACGAAAAGACAAGTGATTTCTGCGGGTACAAACGATTCAGCGTCGATTCACGTTTTCAGATTTTCGAAAATCTGAAAATTGTTTTTTTTATTTTTTTTTTAATTTTTAAAACGCTCGCATTTTTTTTGGGTTTGAGGTACAAACGAAACTTAAAGCGGTACAAACATCACGACGCCGTCCCTTATCGAACCCCGTTTGCAGAATTGAGATATCTCAAAAATTACAGAAATTACTTGGATGTTATTTTTGAAAAATTAGAAAACCCCCAAAATTTTTTTGGTTTGAGGTACAAACGAAAAGACAAGTGATTTCTGCGGGTACAAACGATTCAGCGTCGATTCACGTTTTCAGATTTTCGAAAATCTGAAAACTGTTTTTTTTATTTTTTTTTTTTAATTTTTAAAACGCTCGCATTTTTTTTGGGTTTGAGGTACAAACGAAACTTAAAGCGGTACAAACCTCACGACGCCGTCCCTTATCGAACCCCGTTTGCAGAATTGAGATATCTCAAAAATTACAGAAATTACATGGATTTTATTTGTGAAAAATTAGAAAAGTCCCCTAAATTTTTTGGTTCTAGGTACAAACGAAAAGACAAGTGATTTCTGCGGGTACAAACGATTCAGCGTTGATCTGCGTTTGCAGATTTTCGAAAATCTAAAAATTGTGGAAATTGGTTTTTTGAAATTTTCAAACTTCTGTAACTTTTTTGGGTTTTGAGAAAAATTAAAAATGAAGGTGGTACAAACGGGTACAAACGATCCCGAATCAGACCCCTTTTCTAAATTTTTAATTTTCCAAAGTCGGCTGCGGGTCAAATTTTGAAAACGCTGTAACTTTTTTTGGTTTGAGGTACAAACGAAAATCAAAGTGGTACATACGGGTACAAACGATGTGGAATCCTATGAGAATAACAAAAAATTTTTTTCTAAAAGTCGGCTGCCAAGTTCACAGAGGTATTTTTGCCTGTCCTAAGCCAGGATCAAAGTATGAAGGAAAAGTGACTGATGCCTTTCAATGACTATAATAATTTATAATAATAATTTTAAGACAACACCATGCACTAAGGAAATAATCCTTGTATTGCTGGGAACTTTACAAACAATAATAATTAACGGACACAAATTACATCCAGACTCAGAACAACAAGTTGTGGATCACACAAAGTGTTGTCCCGCGTGGGGGATTCGAACCGCCGATACCGGCGTTGCAAGTCGCTATCTTAACCACTACGCCATCTGTGCACTAAGCTCGAATACGATCCGATACCTCTAGTCTATAGGGTGAGCATATTTTTGAGTCTTGCGACACTAATATTGTTGATGTTTACTATGTTGTTAATTAATATTTTTCTCTTTTTACATTTTTATTGGTTATCTGTGACCATTATCTATCGTTTCCTTCAATATGTACAATCTTTTACCAGTCACCCTGTATAATGTATCCATGCCATTTGTAAGCTATGATAACATACAACCGATGTACTTCAAACTAGTATAATTAGAAATATTGTAATGCGAACATTATTTTAAACCAAAACTATTCATTACGTGTGTATAGGTGCGGCTGTGATCGATGTTAATTAATTCTATAATAGATATTTTTATTTGAATAGAACAACGTCTGTTGGCTCACCTAGTACTACTCACTGTAAATACAAGAGCGCCATTTTTCTATTATTGTCATCCTCCAAAATAATTTAAGCTAACGTAAGATTTTGGTAGATTGTGAAGTTTTTATCGGCGACTAAAACCGTCCGCCAACAATTGATGATGAATTGATTCAAACACGAAATGTAGAAAAATAACCGCCATTGTGCAACAGAAAGTGTCTAGATCAGTGGTGGGCAAACTTTTTTAATGGCGAGCCACAAAGTCTAAGAAATTCTAGAGGAGGGCCAGAATTATAGAAAAATGCAATTGTATTAAATACACCGGCACACAAAAAAAGAAATGGAATGTACTTTGGACCGGACCTACCTATCGACATGTTTTTCGACCCGCTGAATCTGAATTACAAATCCGTTTGACCCGGTCACCCCAGTTTTGAGTAAAATACAAAAAACCTCAAAAACTGCAAAAAACTGCAGTCACAGCAATGAAAAAATTTTTGTGGACCCGGATCACGTATGATTTTTATGTATTTCAAATAACTGAATCTAAATCTAAAAGTTAATTAGCCCGGTGAGCTTACCAAATTTGAAAAAAAAAACGAAAAGCCCAAAAAATGGCAATAAATCATGAAAATTTGAAGTTTTCGAAATAAAAATATTTTTGGACTCAGATTGAGTATGATTTTCATGTATTTTGTTCAGCTGAGTTTAAATCCGAAGTTTTCTTGCCCCGTTAACGTTTTAAAATTTAAAAAAAACTCCAAAAAGTACATTCCACTTTTTTTGTGTGCCGGTGATATTTTTAATAAATAAAATACTTTTTACTTTTACGCCTTGTTAGGCGTGTGAGACATATGGAATTGTTTTTGATTTCCCATAATATTTTCGAAAGCAGGTTCCATCTGAGACAGACTTTCGAGATAATTATAATTATGGCAAGTTAATTATGAGACAATTAATGTACAAACGATTCAGCGTCGATTCACGTTTTCAGATTTTCGAAAATCTGAAAATTGTTTTTTTTATTTTTTTTTTAATTTTTAAAACGCTCGCATTTTTTTTGGGTTTGAGGTACAAACGAAACTTAAAGCGGTACAAACATCACGACGCCGTCCCTTATCGAACCCCGTTTGCAGAATTGCGATATCTCAAAAATTACAGAAATTACGTGGATGTTATTTTTGAAAAATTAGAAAACCCCCAAAAATTTTTTGGTTTGAGGTACAAACGAAAAGACAAGTGATTTCTGCGGGTACAAACGATTCCGCGTCGATTCACGTTTTCAGATTTTCGAAAATCTGAAAATTGTTTTTTTTATTTTTTTTTTTTAATTTTTAAAACGCTCGCATTTTTTTTGGGTTTGAGGTACAAACGAAACTTAAAGCGGTACAAACCTCACGACGCCGTCCCTTATCGAACCCCGTTTGCAGAATTGAGATATCTCAAAAATTACAGAAATTACATGGATTTTATTTTTGAAAAATTAGAAAACCCCCAAAATTTTTTGGTTTGAGGTACAAACGAAACTTAAAGCGGTACAAACCTCACGACGCCGTCCCTTATCGAACCCCGTTTGCAGAATTGAGATATCTAAAAAATTACAGAAATTACGTGGATTTTATTTTTGAAAAATTAGAAAACCCCCCAAATTTTTTTGGTTTGAGGTACAAACGAAATTTAAAGCGATACAAACCTCACGACGCCGTCCCTTATCGAACCCCGTTTGCAGAATTGAGATATCTCAAAAATTACAGAAATTACATGGATTTTATTTTTGAAAAATTAGAAATCCCCCCTAAAATTTTTTGGTTTGAGGTACAAACGAAAAGACAAGTGATTTCTGCGGGTACAAACGATTCAGCGTCGATGCACGTTTTCAGATTTTCGAAAATCTGAAAATTGTTTTTTTTATTTTTTTTTTAATTTTTAAAACGCTCGCATTTTTTTTGGGTTTTAGGTACAAACGAAACTTAAAGCGGTACAAACCTCACGACGCCGTCCCTTATCGAACCCCGTTTGCAGAATTGAGATATCTCAAAAATTACAGAAATTACATGGATTTTATTTTTGAAAAATTAGAAAACCCCCTAAAATTTTTTGGTTTGAGGCACAAACGAAAAGACAAGTGATTTCTACGGGTACAAACGATTCAGCGTCGATTCACGTTTTCAGATTTTCGAAAATCTGAAATTTTTTTTTTTATTTTTTTTTTTAATTTTTAAAACGCTCGCATTTTTTTTGGGTTTGAGGTACAAACGAAACTTAAAGCGGTACAAACCTCACGACGCCGTCCCTTATCGAACCCCGTTTGCAGAATTGAGATATCTCATAAATTACAGAAATTACATGGATTTTATTTTTGAAAAATTAGAAAACCCCCCAAAATTTTTTGGTTTGAGGTACAAACGAAAAGACAAGTGATTTCTGCGGGTACAAACGATTCAGCGTCGATTCACGTTTTCAGATTTTCGAAAATCTGAAAATTGTTTTTTTTTTTTTTTAATTTTTAAAACGCTCGCATTTTTTTTGGGTTTGAGGTACAAACGAAACTTAAAGCGGTACAAACCTCACGACGCCGTCCCTTATCGAACCCCGTTTGCAGAATTGAGATATCTCAAAAATTACAGAAATTACATGGATTTTATTTTTGAAAAATTAGAAATCCCCCCTAAAATTTTTTGGTTTGAGGTACAAACGAAAAGACAAGTGATTTCTGCGGGTACAAACGATTCAGCGTCGATGCACGTTTTCAGATTTTCGAAAATCTGAAAATTGTTTTTTTTATTTTTTTTTTAATTTTTAAAACGCTCGCATTTTTTTTTGGGTTTGAGGTACAAACGAAACTTAAAGCGGTACAAACCTCACGACGCCGTCCTTTATCGAACCCCGTTTGCAGAATTGAGATATCTCAAAAATTACAGAAATTACATGGATTTTATTTTTGAAAAATTAGAAAACCCCCTAAATTTTTTTGGTTTGAGGTACAAACGAAAAGACAAGTGATTTCTGCGGGTACAAACGATTCAGCGTCGATTCACGTTTTCAGATTTTCGAAAATCTGAAGATTGTTTTTTTTATTTTTTTTTTTAATTTTTAAAACGCTCGCATTTTTTTTGGGTTTGAGGTACAAACGAAACTTAAAGCGGTACAAACCTCACGACGCCGTCCCTTATCGAACCCCGTTTGCAGAATTGAGATATCTCAAAAATTACAGAAATTACATGGATTTTATTTTTGAAAAATTAGAAAACCCCCTAAATTTTTTTGGTTTGAGGTACAAACGAAAAGACAAGTGATTTCTGCGGGTACAAACGATTCAGCGTCGATTCACGTTTTCAGATTTTCGAAAATCTGAAAATTGTTTTTTTTATTTTTTTTTTAATTTTTAAAACGCTCGCATTTTTTTTGGGTTTGAGGTACAAACGAAACTTAAAGCGGTACAAACATCACGACGCCGTCCCTTATCGAACCCCGTTTGCAGAATTGAGATATCTCAAAAATTACAGAAATTACTTGGATGTTATTTTTGAAAAATTAGAAAACCCCCAAAATTTTTTTGGTTTGAGGTACAAACGAAAAGACAAGTGATTTCTGCGGGTACAAACGATTCAGCGTCGATTCACGTTTTCAGATTTTCGAAAATCTGAAAACTGTTTTTTTTATTTTTTTTTTTTAATTTTTAAAACGCTCGCATTTTTTTTGGGTTTGAGGTACAAACGAAACTTAAAGCGGTACAAACCTCACGACGCCGTCCCTTATCGAACCCCGTTTGCAGAATTGAGATATCTCAAAAATTACAGAAATTACATGGATTTTATTTGTGAAAAATTAGAAAAGTCCCCTAAATTTTTTGGTTCTAGGTACAAACGAAAAGACAAGTGATTTCTGCGGGTACAAACGATTCAGCGTTGATCTGCGTTTGCAGATTTTCGAAAATCTAAAAATTGTGGAAATTGGTTTTTTGAAATTTTCAAACTTCTGTAACTTTTTTGGGTTTTGAGAAAAATTAAAAATGAAGGTGGTACAAACGGGTACAAACGATCCCGAATCAGACCCCTTTTCTAAATTTTTAATTTTCCAAAGTCGGCTGCGGGTCAAATTTTGAAAACGCTGTAACTTTTTTTGGTTTGAGGTACAAACGAAAATCAAAGTGGTACATACGGGTACAAACGATGTGGAATCCTATGAGAATAACAAAAAATTTTTTTCTAAAAGTCGGCTGCCAAGTTCACAGAGGTATTTTTGCCTGTCCTAAGCCAGGATCAAAGTATGAAGGAAAAGTGACTGATGCCTTTCAATGACTATAATAATTTATAATAATAATTTTAAGACAACACCATGCACTAAGGAAATAATCCTTGTATTGCTGGGAACTTTACAAACAATAATAATTAACGGACACAAATTACATCCAGACTCAGAACAACAAGTTGTGGATCACACAAAGTGTTGTCCCGCGTGGGGGATTCGAACCGCCGATACCGGCGTTGCAAGTCGCTATCTTAACCACTACGCCATCTGTGCACTAAGCTCGAATACGATCCGATACCTCTAGTCTATAGGGTGAGCATATTTTTGAGTCTTGCGACACTAATATTGTTGATGTTTACTATGTTGTTAATTAATATTTTTCTCTTTTTACATTTTTATTGGTTATCTGTGACCATTATCTATCGTTTCCTTCAATATGTACAATCTTTTACCAGTCACCCTGTATAATGTATCCATGCCATTTGTAAGCTATGATAACATACAACCGATGTACTTCAAACTAGTATAATTAGAAATATTGTAATGCGAACATTATTTTAAACCAAAACTATTCATTACGTGTGTATAGGTGCGGCTGTGATCGATGTTAATTAATTCTATAATAGATATTTTTATTTGAATAGAACAACGTCTGTTGGCTCACCTAGTACTACTCACTGTAAATACAAGAGCGCCATTTTTCTATTATTGTCATCCTCCAAAATAATTTAAGCTAACGTAAGATTTTGGTAGATTGTGAAGTTTTTATCGGCGACTAAAACCGTCCGCCAACAATTGATGATGAATTGATTCAAACACGAAATGTAGAAAAATAACCGCCATTGTGCAACAGAAAGTGTCTAGATCAGTGGTGGGCAAACTTTTTTAATGGCGAGCCACAAAGTCTAAGAAATTCTAGAGGAGGGCCAGAATTATAGAAAAATGCAATTGTATTAAATACACCGGCACACAAAAAAAGAAATGGAATGTACTTTGGACCGGACCTACCTATCGACATGTTTTTCGACCCGCTGAATCTGAATTACAAATCCGTTTGACCCGGTCACCCCAGTTTTGAGTAAAATACAAAAAACCTCAAAAACTGCAAAAAACTGCAGTCACAGCAATGAAAAAATTTTTGTGGACCCGGATCACGTATGATTTTTATGTATTTCAAATAACTGAATCTAAATCTAAAAGTTAATTAGCCCGGTGAGCTTACCAAATTTGAAAAAAAAAACGAAAAGCCCAAAAAATGGCAATAAATCATGAAAATTTGAAGTTTTCGAAATAAAAATATTTTTGGACTCAGATTGAGTATGATTTTCATGTATTTTGTTCAGCTGAGTTTAAATCCGAAGTTTTCTTGCCCCGTTAACGTTTTAAAATTTAAAAAAAACTCCAAAAAGTACATTCCACTTTTTTTGTGTGCCGGTGATATTTTTAATAAATAAAATACTTTTTACTTTTACGCCTTGTTAGGCGTGTGAGACATATGGAATTGTTTTTGATTTCCCATAATATTTTCGAAAGCAGGTTCCATCTGAGACAGACTTTCGAGATAATTATAATTATGGCAAGTTAATTATGAGACAATTAATGCTAAAAACACCCCTGACGAATTGGAGCTTTCATTAAAAATTCGGAGATTTTCAATTATAAACGTCAGATTTTATTATTCGCGCCATAATGCTGACTAGAATATTTAGGATGGATAGACTCTCGGCGGGCTGGATTAAATACTTTCGCAGGCCGGAGTTGGCCCGCAGGCCGTACTTTGCCCATCACTGGTCTAGATTCATCACTGCGGACGCGAACAACACACACGTTTAGTCACTCGACAAATACTGCTAGAGTACTGCTGAGACATTTTAATGCATCTAATAGTACTGACCCTGACCCTGTAGGTACCTACCTATACATGTTTTGTTCTATTGAAAGCTCTTTAGATAGTGTCCACGTCGAGTGTTAACTACATATCGCACTTGACTGTACGTAACTTTCAATATATCTACACCAATATAATTATATTACTACTACTTTTTTGGGGTGGTTTGCGGTCGGCGCGCTCCTCGCACCACTCCGTCCGGGGCGACAGAGGGGCGTAAGCACGCAACTCCCGCAACCCACCCACGATGCACGTCGCCTTCGTCGTTGGATCGACCACCGGAGCAGGGCTACTTGTCATCAGTGGTCGGCCCGACGGAATACGATGAAGAGATCCGCCGCCGGCGACTGGGGCGGCGTAGGCGCAACTATCTGCGCCTCATGCCGCCCTAGCCGAGGCCGCGGGTGACGTGACCGGAGATTAGTCCGTCACCCGCCGAGAGGCCGATCGCGTGAGGAAAGACCGACGTCCTCCACGAGGGGGGGACGTCGGTCGATGGGAGGGTACCCCGCGTAGGGGGTATTCCGTTGGGCCGACCACTGACGACAAGTAAACCTGCTCCGGTGGTCGGCCCAATGACGAAGGCGAGGTGGTTTTCGGGTGGGTTGCGGGAGTTGCGTGCTTAAGCCCCTCTGTCGCCCCGGACGGAGTCGTGCGGAGGCGCGCCGACCGCAGCCCACCCACAAAAAAAAAAAAAAAATCACACATTATTATGAAATATATATATATCGACTAAAAGGGGCAGACTTCTTTAAAAAAAAAGGGGGAGCAGAACCGTGAACCCTTGTTCGGTCTAATTCTACAAACTTAACAGTAATTCTACTTACAATGTTACTCCTTTGAACACCGGCAACGAACTGAACGCATCGCTCTTTTTTTTTTTTTTTTTTTTTTTTGTGTGTATTTAGCTGTTGGTCGCAGATGACCTTGACAGCTTAACGCGAGCAATGGGCGAGCGGAAGGCTCTCAACCCGGTAAGTAAGTTAAGCGAACATCGCCCGAGGGCTCCCCCTGTGGGGAACGGACCTCGGCTCGAGGCGTCGCTGAAAGCAAAGTGGGCGTGGCCACGTTTAGGTTAATGATTTTTACGCGGCGCGGTTTTCGACCTCGTCGGCGAGGCCGATACCGCGGAGTTTTATGTGTTATCGCTGCGCGAGCTGTGTAGGCCCTTTCTTGGGCGATCGTAATGGCATCATCCCCTTCTTCAAGGAGATGACGGGGTCGTCGGACCGCGGATATTTTTGAGGGGACGTAGTTTACCGCCCCAACCACTAGTGGATTGGGGTGAGTCGTGGCAGAGAGAGCCACATCGCTCGTGCCACTCGCGCTTTTATAGCTTTCGGACGTTTGTCTACCGTACTATTTGAAAATCACCGGCAGTAATTCAAAATATTTTAGAGCCGTTATTTTATAAAATCTATTTTAAACAATATTATTATTTTATTGAGCAATTAAATGTAGAATATTTTAAACGCTTTATGATTTATTTAAATTGATTACATGAATGGTGATAGATCGCGTTTAATCAAGTGACGATACTATTTATTACATTACGAGCCTAAATGAATACTCAACATGATTTAATTTACACAATAATATAATGCAGCAATAGTTTACTACATATAACAATAGGCAATCAATAGTAATCTTATAATCAAGAATATTAACTACTAAGAATATTAATCCTCGCGGCGACATAAACTCATTTGCAAAAAAAACGGGCGGTTTTGATTTTCATTCATATTTAAAAAGATACAATACCAAAAAGGTTTCAAACGTTTGTACACGTTACTGGCCGGTTTTAAAAATGCTGTGGTATTTAAAAAAGTACGTTCTAAATTCAATTTTTCATTTGATGTTCATTTTTACAGAAAACCCCTTTTTATCCTACATTTTTGGCGCGAAGTTCCAGAAGTTAACATCGACTTTCATAACTTTTATTCAATTTTTATCGATTAATTTCATATCCTTGACTGTCAAAGCTTTATTTAATGCTGTTTGGCTGTATCAAAAATGCTAGATAAAGTGGTAAAAGCTACCAAAATTATCGCGCTGCTTGAAGAGGGTTGCAGCCAATGTTTCGTGGCTAGGAGGCTAAATGTTAGTCGCTCGACAGTCCAAAGGACCTGGCAGCGATATCAGGAGACTGGTTCCGTCGAGAGAAGGCCTGGTTCTGGAAGAAAACCATGTACCCAACCACGGGATGATCGTTTTCTTGTGAGTCGCGCATTGAGAAATCGCAAATCTTCGTATGTGGATCTTAAGAACAACCTCCAAGAAGTAAGAAATGTGCATATTAGTCTATGGACGGTCAGGAGGAGGCTTCTCGCTGCCAATATACGCAGTCACCGCCCGGCCCGCGGCCCCAAATTACTCCGTGAGCACAGAGTTCACAGGCTTAGGTTCGCTAGAAATTGTGAATCATGGACTCAAGACGATTGGAATAGGGTTTTGTTCTCTGATGAAGCCAGGATATCTCTGTTCGGTGAAGATCGACGTCGGCGAGTGCTAAGAAGACAAGGAGAACGCTTTGCAGAGGCATGTTTCGAAGAAATCACACCTTATGGTGGGGGCTCTGTTATGTTTTGGGCAGGAATAAATTCAATGGATCGTACAGAGTTAGTCTTCATTGAAAACGGCTCACTGACTGGGCATCGATACATAACGGAAGTTCTAATTTCTCATGCACAACCCGCATTGGCCGCTCTAGGTGAAGACTCGATTTTTATGGACGACAATGCTCGCGCCCACCGATCCCGCGATGTTAATGCGTATGTGCAAGAGGTCGGCATTCGTCGTTTGGATTGGCCAGCTCGAAGTCCCGACCTCAATCCCATAGAGCATGTCTGGGACGTTCTGAAACGGCGTGTGAGATCAGTACACCCGGCTCCGCAGACCATCAGAGAGCTGAAGAATGTGATTACTGCGGAGTGGGAACGTATTCCGCAAGCAAGTATCCGGGATATACTCGCTAGCATGCCCAGACGAATTCAAGCTGTGATTTTAGCTAGAGGGGGTCACACTCGATACTAAACATTTATCTGCTTTTACTTTATTAAAGAAAAACAAACAAAAAAACTTTTTTATTTTTACTTCATGAGCATATGCACTACTAGCGAATATACACTACTAGCGAGGTTTAGCATTATTTCCCATAAATTGTATCTAAATTTTATGAAATACTGATGAAAACGATTATTTTCTTATTAATTTAGCAAATTGTGTGGATAAAACTACCTATAATTATCAAACAAAGAAATATTAACATTTGAAATGGTTCATTGCTTAGGTGCCCGTTTTTTTTGCAAATGAGTGTATATGAAATAGTAAAAAGTCTAACGTATTATATTCAAATGTAAATTAACATTCGCATCATATAACTTGTCTGCAGGTGAAATATTCATATCCTTACTAATATTATTAATGTGAAAAAAGTTTGTTTGTTACGCTTTCACGCTTATACCACCGAACCGATTTCAAAAATTCTTTCACCAATAGAAAGCTATAATATCAGGGAGTAACAAAGGCTATATTTTATCCCGGTATTCCCACAGGAACGGGAACTACGTGTGTAAGGCAACTGAAAGCGAAGCGAGGGCGGGTTGCTAGTTTTAAATAAACATACATGTTTTAATTATTTAATTGTTCATCATCATCATTTCAGCCTATTGCCGTCCACTGCTGGACGTAGGCCTCCCTCATATTGCGCCACAATGTGCGGTCCTGTGCCGCCTGCATCCAACGACACCCAGCAACTTTCACTAGGTCGTCGGTCCACCTAGTGGGAGGGCGTCCTACACTGCGTCGTCCGATGCGTGGTCGCCACTCGAGAACCTTTGTTCCCCAGCGGTTGTCGGTTCGTCGAGCGATGTGGCCTGCCCATTGCCACTTCAGCGTGCTAATTCTTCGTGCTATGTCGGTTACACCCGTTCTTCTGCGGATTGCCGTATTCCGGATTCTATCTCGCAGAGAAATCCCGAGCATAGCCCGTTCCATAGCACGCTGAGCGACTTTGAGTCTTGATATGAGGCCTACATTTAGGGACCACGTTTCGTAGACCCACTAGTTGGGATATCCTGCTGAGATCATTGAGCATAGTGCCAAGGTCCTCCATGGATTCTGCTATAACGACGATATCGTCTGCGAATCGAAGGTGAGTGATGTATTCGCCGTTAATGTTGATGCCGAGTCCAGTCCAGTCTAAGAGCTTGAAGACATCTTCCAGTGCAGTGGTGAACAGTTTCGGAGAGATGACATCTCCCTGTCTCACGCCTTTCTGCAAATGGATCGGTTTCGTACTCTTATCCCGGATACGGACTGACATTGTGGCGTTCCTATACAAACACTTCAGCACTTCGATATAGCGATGATCGATTTGGCACCGCTGAAGGGACTGTAGCACCGCCCAAGTTTCGACTGAATCAAAGGCTTTCTCATAGTCCACAAACGCTAAGCACAGGGGCCGATTATACTCCTCGGTCTTTTGTATAATCTGCCGAAGCGTGAGGATATGGTCTATGGTGCTATAGCCTTTTCGGAAGCCGGCTTGTTCGGGCGGCTGGAAGTCATCGAGCTTGCGCGTGAGTCGATTGGTAATGACCCTCGAAAACAACTTATAAACATGGCTCAGGAGTGAGATGGGTCTGTAGTTCTTTAAAAGAGCTTTGTCACCCTTCTTGAAGAACAGTACCACCACACTCCTGGTCCACGACTCTGGAACGTCGCCCCCGAGGATAACGGAATTAAATAGCTTCTGAAGGGCTATTAAGACCGACTTGCCGCCCGCCTTCAAAAGCTCTGCCGTAATTCCGTCATCTCCCGGTGCCTTACCGTTACGTAGTTGTTTGAGAGCCATTCTGATCTCGTACAAGCTGATGTCCGGGATTTCTTCGGTATAGTGCCGAGTTAGCTTGGATCTGGGATCTTGGACCAAGCCGACAACAGGATTTCGGGATGATTTGTATAACTGTCAATAGAACCTTTCGACCTCTCCCAAGATCTCACTTTGGGATGAAATGACAGTGCCGTCATCGGTCTTCAGCTTAGTCATTTGGCTTTTCCCAACAGACAGATCTTGTGCGAACACTTTCGAGCCACGATTCCGCTCTATCGCTTCTTTAATTGTTAATATACAAATATTAATTGTTATAGGCAAAGAAAAACGTAACCGCTACGTGTTAACACGACACAAGTACCTGCACGTAACACACGTAACACACTGATAACACTCTCTTGACAATTTATTGTGTTTGTAACATAATAGAATACTGAAGAATTGTTTTTATATCGCAAACGGTGGTCAACGAGCAAACAGTACATCTGATGGTAAGTGACGCTGCCGCTCATAGACCTTTGCAAGGCCGCTGCCTATCGTGAAGAAAGCGAAGGGAGTGTCAATGTGTGCTACGAGGTGCAATCATATTAAAGCCATCACAGCAAGCACCCTCAGAAATTTGGCTTTGCGTCTCTCTCGCTCACCGAACGAAGCGCTGCTACTACTCACACGGCGTATTTCTGTTCGGTGTGGTAGTACCCCGGACGAGCCGGCCCGCGGGTCTTACAGGAGACTGTCTACACCAGGGTTTCTTAAACTTTTTGCAGTCACGGACCACTTTCACAATTTAAACAACTCGGACGGACCTTTGTTAAAAGATATTTTGGTTTTGAAAAAAAAAACTTTTTTTTTAAATTATTAATGAAAATACTTTTATTGGTATATTCTTTACACTTACTAATAAATTAATGAGGAGGATGCTGCTGTTCGGCTTCCACGAGAACGATGAATTGTGGGATTGTCTTTGACAAAGCAAGCATGTCATCGCCGACGTTCAATCAATTGTGACTTTTTTTAGCAAATATTATCACAGCAGACAGTTCGCCTAACAAGAACAAAGTATTGCTCGTAGAGTGCGCCACCCGACAACGACAATGCGTCTCGTTAAGTTTATTATCATCATCATCATCATCGCAGCCCACATACGTCCCACTGTTGGGCTCGGGCCTCCTCCAGGTTTATTACAATTTATTACAATTTACTAATAATTATATTCACAGATTAACTTACTGCAGTGCCCTAAGGGACCGACCCGTAAGGGGTCCGTTGGAGCACACTTTAAGAAACCCTGTTCTACAATGTGCTCCTACCACACATGGAATAGTCTGATACTATGTACTATATAATTAATTATAAATTAACAATAGAATGTACACACGATATGACACAGTACCTACACAGTGGTGAGTATTGCGTTATGCAAATAATATGTTTAAGTGTAAGTAGCTAATATCGAACTGTGAACATAACTACTGTTGTCGGCGGTGAGCGGTGCGTGTGACGTAGCGCTTATGTTTGTACCGATGGGGGGGGGGGTGGAGCTGGGGAAGGAAGGGGTGGTGACATATTGCTAAAGTTTCCGTGCGCCCCTCTCACATACACGAGACAATATCACGGATATATGAGCAAAGTTTAAACTGATTTTATTTACTTTCATTGTTTTATGTACACACACACACACACACATATATATATATATATATGAATAAAACACTTGAGCTTGAAGCACGTTACATCATACTATTTGAGTGACGGACGTGTGATGGACACGCGGCTACGGCAATTTATATATATAGCTACTTGTTATCTGTCAGCGCACTTAATAGATTCATGCGACGGGCAACGGGAGCACCGTGGTTCGTTCGTAATGTCGATCTACACATCGACCTCGAATTGCCGACCATCAGGCAGTACATGAAGCGTTGCCCCCAGCGCTATTTTGACTCTGCCACGACTCACCCCAATCCACTAGTGGTTGGGGCGGTAAACTACGTCCCCTCAAAAATATCCGCGGTCCGACGTCCTCGTCATCTTGAAGAAGGGGATGACGCTATTACGATCGCCCAAAAAAGGGCCTACACAGCTCGCGCAGCGATAACACAAAATACTCCGCGGTATCGGCCTCGCCGTCGAGGTCGAAAACCGCGGCGCGTAAAAGTCATTAACCTAAACGTGGCCACGCCCACTTTGCTCTCAGCGACGCCCCGAGCCGAGTTCCGTTCCCCACAGGGGGAGCCCTCGGGCGATGTTCGCTTAACTTACCGGGTTGAGAGCCTTCCGCTCGCCCATTGACCGCGTTAAGCTGTCAAGGTCATCTGCGACCAACAGCTACACACACAACAAAAAGAAAAAAAATGTCAGCACACTCTATGTTGATGTCGGTGTCGGTGTCTAAACACGTATCAGTGTGTGTGAGCGCACTCGCATATGTATGTGTTGTGTCGAGAGTACGTACGACTAGTAGGTGAGTACTATGTCGTACTGTCACACTCGGTACAGTGCACCGAGTCAACGTGTGACAACAGCGAGTGTTGGCGACGATACGTGCTCATGGGTGAACTCACGTGTCGCTCTTTACGTGACGCACACACGCACACACACACACACACACACACACACACACACACACACACACACACACACACACCCACACACACACACTGTCTGTGTGTCAAACATGAACATGCGGTCTCACCACCTCAGCACACGTCACAAACTACTAGCTGACCCGGTGAACTTCGTACCGTCATCATTTTTTCGTAAATATATTTTCTAAATATTTGAATATATAGATAGTCTCTAATGGAGGAACTATTACGGTTTTATCCGGAAAGATTCGATCGTCTTGGTCGCGGCATTGTTAATAATAATTCAAAGAGAATACAAATTACTGATTATTGATTTCTGGCAAAATTCTAATTATCAAATTTTCAACCATTCAACTATAGACAAAATTTCGTTTAGCTATCATTTGCGTTTCGTTATTACATATCAAATGCGTTTTTATTATCCTACGTTTAGTGACTTGTATTCTCTTTGACATGAGTTTCGGCGCGAATATGGCAATGTCATGTTAAGCTCTTGTATTATATTTATTTTATTTAGTGTTTTATAGTGTTATATTGAATAATTTTGCTGATATTTTATGTAATATAATGCAGTTAAGGTGCTGAAGTATGGTGAGTGTGATATAAGAGTGGTTTCATATTCTATCGTAATTCCCAGAGAAAACATTTTATTAGATTTTCAGCGCCTAACTAATGGTAACGACTTGAGTTACTGACGGACATGACTATAAATAAACTATTGTATATAAAGAAATGTTAAATAACATAAAGAAAATTGTATCAGAGTTGGCTGTATGGGCTTTGATTCCTTTGTCTGACCGATTGGACAAACAAAAACAAAAAAAAAACTATTTGACATTTTATGCCACGTCACACGGGAACACGATCGAACGGGCTAAAAAGTAGCTTATTGCCATTAAGATGAAGAACGGGATAAAAAGTATCCTATGTCCGTCTCCTGGTTCTAAGCTACCTTCCCATCAATTTTCAGCCAAATCTGTATAGCCATTCTTAAGTTATAAATAGTGTAACTAACACGACTTTCTTTTATATATATAGATATACTGAACGAGTGGCACTAGCGCGAATAGTTGACACCAACCAACTACTGCCACACAACATTCACAATTCAGCTAAATACTACACAATAACTAAAACAGTCTTATAATTATAATTAGAGTACTAAATGAAGACCAGTGACTGCGAGCTTATCGGCGGAAAACAGCAGATTTGCCTAAAAATCATCTATAAAGTTGAGGCTCAACAGATACCTGATTATGTTAAAATGGTACGCGGGTACAGAAATTCCCTGAAATCCTTTTTTGGGAGGAAACAATTTAAAACATGTAACAAACAAAATGTTTATAATGTTTACGAGTACAAGTGTGAAGTATCGAGCGAGCGAGTGCGCGCATCTCTCATCTCAACCACACAGAGCGGACATAGGTATTACCCTTCATCAATCATAGTTTGGATTAGAGTGACGTATTCGCGCCTCACTGATATGTTTTACTATAAATAAACAGTACACAAGGTATAAAGAAATATCGCTCTTACAAATTTTAAGAGCCTTTTTTTCAAACGATATTCGATAACCTACACTTGGTATTGTAACAAAATTCAGCGTCACCTCATCGAACACTAAACAAGACATCTCGAAAGCGCATAAAATTGTCTCCATCAAACACAGCGAATAGCCCTCCTACAGCTTAGGTTTAAACCAATCCAACTAGTACAACAAAATATGGTAACATTTACACAGAAAAGTCAGTTCGAAACGTCGCCAGAATGTATAGTTTCTCAATGCGTACCTGACTAATATTTAATATATTAATGACTACTAACGTCTTTGCGTTTCAGCTTTTGGTACCCTTTATTAACATTGATATAAATTAAATTTTAACACTCTGTGGAATAAATCTAATATGGTATTTGTCCAGTTTGAGTTTCTGGTATAATGTTCACGACTGTATCGTCATCGCTCGTGTTAAACACGTAAGGTTTAGTTTATGATCGCTTCGCTATGAGCCGATATGTGTAGGGTCAGTATCGTCGGGTACAACACGTGTTTTGTGACACATTTATATGTTTTAGTTTAGTTGCACTCGACTAGAGCCCGACGATACAGTCACATACATACCTACACTAATAAAACTATTGTACGAATGTTACAGTTGACGGTCACGGGCGGAGTGAGTCGACCTGTCATCGAACGTGATATACGGATGATACGTCGGACAATCAAAAATAAAAATACAAACGCAATCAAATCGTAAAATAGTTTTATTTACAATGTGTGATACTCGCGTAAACTTTTTATAACAACACAATTGAACAGTTGCTAAAACAAAACAGTCTATTTTGCGTTCTAAATAATTCACTTTTGATAAGTGTCAACGACAACGACACTAACTACACATTGTTTAAATTCAATAACTAGTAATAGTTACGTGTTATATCCGAGTCATATTAATTAATATAACAATAATGAACACACTCTCTGAAAAAATGTCTTGCTAATACAAACTAAATCTGCGCTAAAAGTACTTTCTTTATTTTTCATATACAAATCAATTGCAAGACCCCAAAAATAGCAATTAGTTGCTTTTATGCTAAATTAACAACTTACAGACTTTAATTACAAAAAGTTAAAACATTTCTTTGGGTTCTCTATAACAATCATACAAAAAAAATTAAAAAATCGTAACTTCGGTTAAAAAAATTAATTATTTTTTAGTTCTACTCTAGCCTTAAAAATATTTTAAAATGTTCATTAATAACAAAACATAAATGTTCAATTTTTGAGGCGTTTTCACATCGTGCGGCGGAACGCTCTCCTCATACGAGATAATTATTTGTTGTTTGCAATAAATAACCTTTAAGACGCAATTAAAATTCTCATATCTGTGGGTTTTTACCATCATATCACAAACTTATATATACTGTCCAATAATATAAAACCTAACCTCATTACGATAGTATTTTATATATTTTATTAGAAACAACACTAGCTCTTATCATTGATGGCCCGGACTGGCCTCACACTGTTCAAGAAGCTGAGATGGTAATGTCACGTCTGATCTATTGGCTAGCAGATAACTCACAATCAATTTAAAGAAAACAGTGCTCATTCTATTTGCAGTTCGCTCAAAGTTTGCTCCTTCGAGTAATCTTATTCTAAAAGCACACACATGTATCGGACAAAGCGATATGTAATTGTGTATCTCTTACAAATCGTCTCCCAATTCGTAAAATACTTTAGCATTCATATAAGATGTTGATCATCTTAACTGGCATTAAGATATAGAATTAGTTACAGCTCGAATTCGAAAGCTTATATACGTTTTTAAAAGTTAGTAGACCGTATTACGCTAAGACTAGTCTAGTTCGCTTTATGTCAATCCGTGTTGACGTATTGCCTGCCAGTTTGCGGTGGCGCTACCCAAAATAGGTTTATCCATCTTGAAAGAGCCCAAAGAGCTGTTCTCAAAGTTATCAACTTTCTGCCGCGAAGATATGCCACGCTTCAGCTACACGCTGTCCTAATGTGCTTACGGCAAGACAGTTATATATCCCCCAGTCTACACTGTGCCCACTAGCACGCTTAGATACAAGGTGTTTGCTGCGGTACGGGATAGGACCGACTACATTTGCACAGCGCCAATTTTATGTTAGTAGTGCAAAAATATATAACTCTCTTAATAAAAAACTAAATTTATATAATAAACTAAAACTATCATGTAAGAGGCTCTTGTTATGAGTCATACACATTCATATCTCTTCCACGTACTTGCAATACACCTACATTCTATTTTAACTCATTAGAATTAGATTTTATGTTATTTCGTTTTTATTATTTTGTTTTCTTTTGTATAATTTTTGCTTTTATTATTTATATTATGATGATGATGATGAAGCAGAACCGTCCTGATGATGCCCCGTTTAGAGGCGAAACACGTGTCGAATGAATATTGGAAGTTCTGCGGAAAATTGCAAGTTGAGGTTCTGTAAGGTGCTCATCACGTGAGAGTAAGATTTCCTTATTTCCTGGTCCACCTTAATCCTATCCCGTATTCCTTTTATTGTGGTGTGCGGTATATTGATTACCGTGGGAAAGTGGTGGATCTCCCTTCCTTCCCTCCATTTCAGAATTATGAATATTATTAATGTCAATAGATCACCTACGATACGGCGGAATACTGTTTCCTAAAACACAGGGACTAACCTAGTTTAGGATTCAGGGAATACTTTAACATTACCTCTTATGCTTCATTTGTAAACAATATATTCTAATTACAATATATATATGTAATGTGATCTTATGGCTTGTATAATAAAGAATTATTATTAATTTTATTACGTCACTAAGGAATGTATTAATTATTATATCGTATGTAATGTGCACAAACATTGTTTTATTGCAAACGGTGGCAAACGAGCAAACAGATAAATATTGTTGTCGCTCATGGACCTTTGCAAGGCCGCCGCCTAACGCAAAAAAAAAGTGAATGGAGTGTGAATGCGAGAAATGAGGTTCGATGATACCAACGCCATTAATAAAACCCTTAGAAAGTTGGACGGCTCTCTCGCTCACCGAACGAAGCGATTTGCTGCTATTTGGACGTTGATTTTGTACTCAGTGTGGTACCGGCCCGGTCGGACCGGCCCGGTCGGACCGGCCCGCGTCTGCAGACAGCTCCTACCACTATAGACTACTACTATATATGAACTGCACTCGTACCGCAACAATCATTTCCGAATTGCACAAAGCTTGCCCTGACTGAGGAACGAACCCTGTGAGGGCAGTTCGCTTCTATAGATATAGTACCTATTCAGTGCACAATATATCATAAGTATGTATAAGTATTTTATTTAAATACATGCAGTTTGTTTTGACTAACAGCGAAGCGGCTCAGATATATATTATCATTAATTGATAAACTGCGCGGGCGGGCCTCGCCACGAGCGATACTACTCACTTATATTTGCTGCCAAATACATATAGTTATATAACTTTGACTTGACTTGAAAAATAAGTATTAAGCACCTTAAAATTGTTTGACATTCTCGTGCTTAAGGTGGAAAATAAAACTACCTAATGAATTTTCAATATTCTAAAACTCACTGATCTTTAGTTTATCTTGATTATGCGTTAGCGTTGATCACATCAATAATTCTGTGTCATGCTGCTTACGAGCGTTGTACTTTCGATTCGTCGACGTCTCACTCTTGACTTAAAGCGTTTAATAGGACTATACTGTGTTTTCTAACATTGCCGTTCAGAATGGGCCCAAGATGTTCGACCGGATTCGGACCTCGTGATTGTGCTAGCCAGTCTATTGTTACAATATCGTATTTGCTAAACCGGCGTGTAATGATAGCTGATTTACGACAAGGAGTATCATTTTGTAGGAATTTGACGTCACCCAAATTTGTGTCGCCGGAAATGCGAGTGAGTAATTGTAATCGCTCAGTTTCAAGCATATTTATTAGTGTTTCCCAAAAAAGTCTTGGTCTTGCGGTCTTGGTCTTGGTCTTGCGAGAAATGCGAGACCGAGACCAAGACCAAGACCGCTTAATTTTTGCAAGACCAAGACTGGCCCTGCAAGACTTGAGCAAGACCAAGACTGGGCCTGCAAGAGTCTCGCGGTCTTGCATTTAATTCAAATCACCATTTCAGCTTATATACGGTTGAGCGCGTGTCTTCTACATAACAGGAGGAGAATCGGCCGTGGCCGGAGGGGAATCGCCACGGTGATCGGCCGTGTTGTTACAGGTCATACATGTCAAGTTTTCCTTCTCTTGCACCGATGTTATATATTATAGCCCTTAGTCGTGGGTTCGCAGTCACGGGTAAAATAGGGGGTGATGAATTATATTCTTACTCCGTCACTACACGGCAAGTCAAATCAGTCTTGAGATATCCATCTATTGGCCAATCGATTCCCAATGTTGGTGTTGGCTTTTCAGAATTACTCTTCGGAAAGGCTTAAGGACAAAAATACCGTAATCACGAGAGTGCTCTTGCCCATTATACATATTTATATATCCGTTTATTCATTAGCCCAACGACGTTCACTGTTGGACATAGAAATATGCCTACAATTAATCTATATAAATGTCCATGTAGGGACAGAGTACGAATACAATTCACCACTCTCTTATCCGTGGATGTCGTATCAAATCGTATCGGGCAATGGTGTTAGGAACCCATGAAAAAAATTGAAATAAAAATATCGATTCGTTAATGAATTGAGAGACATGTAAGTTCTCAATTTTGTCATCGTTTTTTCGTGTAAATTGATTAAAATGTATATAGGAATGATACTTAATCTACAACATATTCGTATTTTGTTAAATGTTCGTTAGAATTTGAATAAATCAATGATTACGTTTGCATAAGCAAGACAAACTTCGCTTTAACATAAATCAGCTGATCGGCCGATGACCGTTGATGAGTCGCCTTTGTACCTACGTAACCATTGAAAGGTTCGCGCAAATCTAATACCTATTTATACTGTCGAAATTTTACATGCTTACATATATCCTGTCTGTACATACCTACATAATGCATAAAATTTAAGGCATAAACTCTTAGACACACATTTTTGTAATCACTATAACTTTTACGTTATATTGTTTTTGTGTAATATACATTCTAATTATGATCTATGACTGTTGAACTACAACATACATGAACAGTTGTCCCATAACCTGATACACCCTGTGTATATAACATATGTGCAAGAGAAGTGAAACTAGAAAGAAAACCCTGTACCAACATGTCTGACCAGCGTGGTATAGTAGATCAATTTTCCTCTTACTGGAAGGAAGCTTAAGCCCAGCAGTGGCACTTTTATGAGCTGTGACGATGACGACGAATATCATACATTTTACAAGTATTAAAACCATAAAATTTTAAATCAGTTTTATATGTTCTTGAATAAATAGTATATTAAGAGCTACATGGATCCAGCGGCCAAAGTATTTATATAGGCAATAGAGCAACAGGTTTTTTCAAGTATCCAGAGTATCAGTAACTAAACTGGAAATACAATAGATACATACCACTTAACTTGAAGGGAAATATAAACAATCGCATTAATTGTAAAATATCGCATTGATTATAAAATGACATAAAATTTATTGTATCAACTACCTCGTGTGGTGACGTCTTAAGAAAATAGGGTCGAAAGTCCTGTCATAAGAGTAGTAACGCTGTCTAATGGAACACCAGGGGAATAGAAGAGTAATTTTCTCCAGTGGTAAGTATTGTATTCAATAGTGAACTATAGGCTAGCAGATGGATAGATAGGATAGGATATTTGATTAATTTAGTTGGATTTTTCATTGCCATGATAAATTACTGTTACGTTATTCTAACTGCAAAACTTTGCAAGACTCTTGCTGCAATACCAAGACTCGGGTGCGCAAGACCAAGACCAAGACTCGGGTGCGCAAGACCAAGACCAAGACGAGACCAGGTGTGATGTTGCAAGACCAAGACCGGTCTAAGTCTCGTCTTGATCTTGCATTTGGGCAACACTAATATTTATATACATTTAACTGTTTATACGGAATGCGCAAACGAACACTTCGCCGGCGTCACCAGTTGTCACGCAGCCTGAAATCATATTCTTATCGTCACAGAAATATTAATACTTTAGAAAGGCTCTTCTCCGCATTATCAGCACAAGACGGCATGTTTTCTTTTTTTTTGTCAGTGCTTCGTTCAATCAGCACGATTATTAACCGATTAAACGAATTTCGTCAATATTATGAACAATTGCTCACGATTGTGGCACGCCTGCTCCGCCCACAAGGCCGTTCTATCTTATTAATTTCTCTGTGGTTATCATCGTCGCGTGTAACAGTTGACACCACACAATATGAATGATAATCCTTTCAGACACGCCGTCTCGCTCAGATAGCTGTAAGCAATAGAAAAGAGACGAGTTTCAATATTTTCTCATTATTTTTGTGAAGCACTGAAATATGAGTGATCAATGTTATTGTTTTTAAGAAACGCGTTGTACAAAAAGACAACACTCTACAATAAGGAACGAAGTGTTGTATTGCAAGGGATTTTACAAACATGATTAATGGAGACAAATTACAACTAGACGCAGGACAACAGGTTATGTATTGGACAAAGTATTGTCCTAAGTGAGAGTCGAAACTAAAACACTTATCATGGTAGGTTGATATTTTAACGAATACACTATTTGTGTTGTCTAATTTGATTCATCGGAGCACACAATATTTAATATTTCCTCTTCAATGAAATATTGATATTGTAGAACTCATTCTAAGGGATTATTTTGTTCTTCGTTGCAGTCCGTCAGGGACTCGCAAATAAGTTTTCTGTCTTAGCGTTTAGTAGTTACGTGTATCCTGCCACTCCGTATTCTGTATTTTATTTTAATACATTATCTATAGCACAATTATTTTTGTTGCATATTAGATGATGAGTTTTTCGTCACTAAATATGATTAAGTCTAAGAATATATATATTTGAAAACATGTAATCTGTATGTAGCTCAGCAGATGTCCTGTGATCCATTGACATGTGTTATCTACATATTGTCATTTATCATTGGCCGGCGCTGACTCGGTGCGTGTTGAAGGCTCGCTACTACCATGTATCATCAACCAAACTTTACCGTTCCCGCGGGTACCGTAACAATCGGCACGACGGGACTCCACTCGTTTATTTTTTGCCCCCTGATACACACCAATAAAATGTTTGATTGCTTCTCTTAAAACCATTCGCGTAGTGCGATATAGTATAGGTTCAGTTACTTTGTGAAGAGATATAAAAGAAACATTCGCAAGTCACTTTTATTATTTATTAATATAATTCCGTGCCAATTCACTAATACATTTGTAACACACATATCCAATACATAAGAACAGCAACAGTCGTCTTAATAAATAATGACATCTTGTAAAAATCATGACTATGGATCTTAGTCTGATGGTTGATACATCCTTATGCGGGCTAGTGGTGAGCGCAGAGGTCTGTCAACACCAAACATTGAATCACCTTGCCCAACGCTATTCATGCAATAACATTATATTGGATAACTATTATCGACTTATAAAAAGCTTTTGATACTATAACGATGTTACTACTAATTGACAATTAGATACATATCACCAGTTGTGCAACTGAATTAAACAATTACGTGCCACAAACCAATATGTACAAAAGTGCGAATGCAATTAGCACTTTATTGAGTTAGTTAAGCTGCAAGACGTTACCTAAGTTACGACTGCACTGTAGGTACGCTATGTATAAGTGGATTACCACAAGGTAGCAATCTGGATCCTACCTTGTTTTTAATGTTTGTGAGGAGGTGCTGGCGCGTTTTAATACTAGTCATCTTATACTATATTGTAACACTTTAGTTTTCTAATTATGGTAAAAAAGAGCCAACTCTAATGTTGAACGGGCTTAAATAGATCGTAAGTTGCAAATTTGCTTTTTGTGAATAATGCTACTTTTATAATTCCAAAACTCATATTTATATAAATTAAAACCTTTTTTAAAAACAGGCTTTTATTATTTGTTAATCTGTACTCATCAAGACGAATCAAATGAGGCCAAATTTGATGGGGTTGCGTCGTTTAATTACGGAGTTCCTGTGGCCAGCTTCCAGGTCCATCAGATCAGCTCTATGTCACAATAATATTGCATTGTCATCCGATTTATACATGCATGCAAAATTTTAGCTCAATCGGAAACCGGTAAGTGGATCAAATTTAACTTGCAAGATTTGATTACAGACAACGAGACAGGTTAAAAAAGCAAATATATTTATAGTAGAAAAAATAAGAAAAAACATGTGTTTTATATTCATTTAAGTATATTTAAAATGTTTTTTATAAATGAATTCAGGACTGTCTATAGAATTTGGCACCCATTTGGATTGCAAGTCTTTCGATGATGGCGGTGTGTCAATGACACCATAATTTTTATAATATGGCTCGCACTTCCACATTTAAGTTATTGGCGGCATACATACATACAGCAAGACAACGCGTAAATCGTACGACACTCCCGCAATGTTATATGTTATGCGCCTCGTACACGTCCCGTACACTAACAACTGGTCAAGGCGACGCCACTATATAAACTCATTTGCAAAAAAAACGGGCACCTAAGCAATGAACCATTTCAAATGTTAATATTTCTTTGTTTGATAATTATAGGTAGTTTTATCCACACAATTTGCTAAATTAATAAGAAAATAATCGTTTTCATCAGTATTTCATAAAATTTAGATACAATTTATGGGAAATAATGCTAAACCTCGCTAGTAGTGTATATTCGCTAGTAGTGCATATGCTCATGAAGTAAAAATAAAAAAGTTTTTTTGTTTGTTTTTCTTTAATAAAGTAAAAGCAGATAAATGTTTAGTATCGAGTGTGACCCCCTCTAGCTAAAATCACAGCTTGAATTCGTCTGGGCATGCTAGCGAGTATATCCCGGATACTTGCTTGCGGAATACGTTCCCACTCCGCAGTAATCACATTCTTCAGCTCTCTGATGGTCTGCGGAGCCGGGTGTACTGATCTCACACGCCGTTTCAGAACGTCCCAGACATGCTCTATGGGATTGAGGTCGGGACTTCGAGCTGGCCAATCCAAACGACGAATGCCGACCTCTTGCACATACGCATTAACATCGCGGGATCGGTGGGCGCGAGCATTGTCGTCCATAAAAATCGAGTCTTCACCTAGAGCGGCCAATGCGGGTTGTGCATGAGAAATTAGAACTTCCGTTATGTATCGATGCCCAGTCAGTGAGCCGTTTTCAATGAAGACTAACTCTGTACGATCCATTGAATTTATTCCTGCCCAAAACATAACAGAGCCCCCACCATAAGGTGTGATTTCTTCGAAACATGCCTCTGCAAAGCGTTCTCCTTGTCTTCTTAGCACTCGCCGACGTCGATCTTCACCGAACAGAGATATCCTGGCTTCATCAGAGAACAAAACCCTATTCCAATCGTCTTGAGTCCATGATTCACAATTTCTAGCGAACCTAAGCCTGTGAACTCTGTGCTCACGGAGTAATTTGGGGCCGTGGGCCGGGCGGTGACTGCGTATATTGGCAGCGAGAAGCCTCCTCCTGACCGTCCATAGACTAATATGCACATTTCTTACTTCTTGGAGGTTGTTCTTAAGATCCACATACGAAGATTTGCGATTTCTCAATGCGCGACTCACAAGAAAACGATCATCCCGTGGTTTGGTACATGGTTTTCTTCCAGAACCAGGCCTTCTCTCGACGGAACCAGTCTCCTGATATCGCTGCCAGGTCCTTTGGACTGTCCAGCGACTAACATTTAGCCTCCTAGCCACGAAACATTGGCTGCAACCCTCTTCAAGCAGCGCGATAATTTTGGAGGCTTTTACCACTTTATCTACCATTTTTGATACAGCCAAACAGCATTAAATAAAGCTTTGACAGTCAAGGATATGAAATTAATCGATAAAAATTGAATAAAAGTTATGAAAGTCGATGTTAACTTCTGGAACTTCGCGCCAAAAATGTAGGATAAAAAGGGGTTTTCTGTAAAAATGAACATCAAATGAAAAATTGAATTTAGAACGTACTTTTTTAAATACCACAGCATTTTTAAAACCGGCCAGTAACGTGTACAAACGATTGAAACCTTTTTGGTATTGTATCTTTTTAAATATGAATGAAAATCAAAACCGCCCGTTTTTTTTGCAAATGAGTTTATATTCATGTAACACATACATCACCAACGTCATACACTTCACTTGTATTTTTAAAAGCTTTAATTTAACTTCACACGTTTATATTTATTTAAACTACTGCACACAAAAAAAAATGTTACAATACGGACTTTACGCCTTGGGTATTTGCACCAGTCGTAGGTCTGGGTCTGGGTGGAGCAGAAATAATTTAGACAGGCGCAATGCAATGTAAACAATGATTACTGAAATTTGGTTATCTAAATGTATCAAATTTATATATTTCGAGTATATACGAGTATTTCACTCACTTCCACGGAAGCTACCGGCCTGAAAATTGACATACACGTTTGGTTCACGTGACAATGGAGGATTATTTAAGTAACGCATTTTTGACCCAATGTGGCATAAAAAATGCACTAATTTTAAACACATTAAAAACATTGATATACCTTAGATGTAGTATTGATTGCAAAATTTCAAAAGATTAAACCTAGAAAATCTTACAATCAAAATATACCTGTAGGGTATCTGTGTAGGTGTTCCTACGACTACGAATGAAAGTTTATACACTTGATCAGCATCGAGTCTCTTTTAATTAAACTTATAACAACTAGCGTGAAATCATCTGTGGAGCGTATCGTAACGACTGCGCCAACTTTTTTGTTTGGACTAGGAGTGTTAGCCTCAGATAGTCGTTACACCCATACGCGGAATAGTGCCCAACCCAAAACATTTAAGCAACGGGGCTGTGTATTGTGGTAGAACCACAATATCTACGCGCAAACTGTTTCATATATCGCCTGATGGTCGACAAGTGCAAGTCGATGTGGAGATCGGCATTGCGTATGAACCACGGTGCGCCCGTAGCTTTACGCAAGATCCTATTCTAAAGTGTTTGTAGCCTATGGATCCTGTGTGGCCTAACGTGAGCGAATACTACACTGGCATACAACATGATGGGCCGTATGCCATTTGAGCGGCAGCTTACTCTTTGGGTTGAGTAAGCTTTGTAATCGACCCACAACGAACGTTGCACGCGAGCGCACAGTGGTTATGTGTCGGGCGAGACTGAGACGATTGTCAAGGGTGACGCCTAGATACTTTGTTTTTGACGCCCAAGGAGACGTGCCGATCTGTACGCTCGGGCGGGTACAGATCGGCACGTCTCCAGTGAAACATGACCGCCTGACTCTTTTCTGTGTTAACATTAATTCTCCACTTTCGGAATCACTTGCCAAGGGCAGTAGCTCGGATCGGATGCCGCTTGTGGGATCTGGTCCAGCCATAATCATTTGAATTATATTAAGTATCTTGCAGTTCGAAGGGCATCACACTGGAGCTAGGTCTTGCAAAACATGTACACAAATTTATATCTAGTAAGAAGAAAAAAAAAATAAAATAATAGACAAGCCCGCTGAGTTTCTTGCCGGATCTTCTCAGTAGCGGTCGCGTTCGAATTCGGTGGTAGTTTATTTTTATTGGATAATTTAATTTATTTTGTACAATTGACAATATGTAAGTGCCCTCTCGGGGTCTATGCATAATAAATGATTTGAATTTGAATTTGAGCTGCGGATAGGTGATGTCAAGTGACGGCGTCTGGGTTAAGGCCGGATGCCGTGTCGTCAGTGTAGAGGGCTGACCGCATGAACTTGGTCTTTGGTGTCGTTGGTGTACAGCTACATCCCCCCGCGAATAGAAGGGGGGGAGAGACCCGAGCCTTGCGGTACGCCGGCTCGGATCGGGTGCGAACTGCGCCAACATACACATTCCTACTTACTTATATATAAGTGTTATCACTGAACAGAGACAGACTATTAACATTATCTATGGGGGTAAGAAAGTGCTTGTAATAAAAAAAAAAACAGATCAAGTGCAAGTTGGATTCGCTCACTGAGGATTCCATACTTATTTTTTGTTTATCGTATGTTTATCTATGGATTTTTAATGTACTGCAATTTAGTTGCAATTTCCTGTTATTTGTGTTACAAGACTTTCTATATGATAATTTTAAAACTATTATGAGTTTATATTGACAGAAGTACCCAGTAAGTTTTGATCAGATACGCAAATACGGAAACATAAACGGCCTGTACTTATATTTAGATTGTGTTTACTTAACCATTTACTTTTCTTCGTGGTTTTGGGTGACCCTAGGCATACCCTCGGTATGTGTTGTACGCGCATGTCACAATAACCATCTCAACGGACAAAATAATGAAACCTACTCACATACACGTCACACTAAATTTTTTGTAAAAAAAGACTTTTTCTCATTTATTAGTAATATTAATGTGGCAATTATTGTTATGTTAAAATATATTAAAGAAATACAAAACTAAAATATTAGTACCTACCGCACTGGAACAGAGCCAAACAACTGTGAGAGAAACTGTAAGAAAGAGTTGTTTTGAAATGTCGGTCAGAATTAATGACTAGACCTGTACCGGATACATAGAAAAAACTATTTGTAATAACAGGAATACATTGGACATTAAATTCATTTTTTCTGCCTCACGACTGTTAACCATTCGGACTGGTAACAACAAAATTAAAAAGTAATAAAATACACAAAGAAAGTTTTATATGACACACATAGTGTTTGTTTGTGTAGTACGTATAGTCACAAGTTAGTGTACCTGTGTCCGGTGCTGTTAGTGACATATACAAGTGTTACAGTAACACCACGCCGCTATACATCACATTGCGTACTCTTACTATATATGACACACATAGTGTTTGTTTGTGTAGTACGTATAGTCACAAGTTAGTGTACCTGTGTCCGGTGCTGTTAGTGACATATACAAGTGTTACAGTAACACCACGCCGCTATACATCACATTGCGTACTCTTACTATATATGACACACATAGTGTTTGTTTGTGTAGTACGTATAGTCACAAGTTAGTGTACCTGTGTCCGGTGCTGTTAGTGACATATACAAGTGTTACAGTAACACCACGCCGCTATACATCACATTGCGTACTCTTACTATATATGACACACATAGTGTTTGTTTGTGTAGTACGTATAGTCACAAGTTAGTGTACCTGTGTCCGGTGCTGTTAGTGACATATACAAGTGTTACAGTAACACCACGCCGCTATACATCACATTGCGTACTCTTACTATATATGACACACATAGTGTTTGTTTGTGTAGTGCGTGTAGTCACAAGTTAGTGTACCTGTGTCCGGTGCTGTTAGTGACATATACAAGTGTTACAGTAACACCACGCCGCTATACATCACATTGCGTACTCTTACTATATATGACACACATAGTGTTTGTTTGTGTAGTACGTATAGTCACAAGTTAGTGTACCTGTGTCCGGTGCTGTTAGTGACATATACAAGTGTTACAGTAACACCACGCCGCTATACATCACATTGCGTACTCTTACTATATATGACACACATAGTGTTTGTTTGTGTAGTACGTATAGTCACAAGTTAGTGTACCTGTGTCCGGTGCTGTTAGTGACATATACAAGTGTTACAGTAACACCACGCCGCTATACATCACATTGCGTACTCTTACTATATATGACACACATAGTGTTTGTTTGTGTAGTACGTATAGTCACAAGTTAGTGTACCTGTGTCCGGTGCTGTTAGTGACATATACAAGTGTTACAGTAACACCACGCCGCTATACATCACATTGCGTACTCTTACTATATATGACACACATAGTGTTTGTTTGTGTAGTGCGTATAGTCACAAGTTAGTGTACCTGTGTCCGGTGCTGTTAGTGACATATACAAGTGTTACAGTAACACCACGCCGCTATACATCACATTGCGTACTCTTACTATATATGACACACATAGTGTTTGTTTGTGTAGTACGTATAGTCACAAGTTAGTGTACCTGTGTCCGGTGCTGTTAGTGACATATACAAGTGTTACAGTAACACCACGCCGCTATACATCACATTGCGTACTCTTACTATATATGACACACATAGTGTTTGTTTGTGTAGTACGTATAGTCACAAGTTAGTGTACCTGTGTCCGGTGCTGTTAGTGACATATACAAGTGTTACAGTAACACCACGCCGCTATACATCACATTGCGTACTCTTACTATATATGACACACATAGTGTTTGTTTGTGTAGTGCGTATAGTCACAAGTTAGTGTACCTGTGTCCGGTGCTGTTAGTGACATATACAAGTGTTACAGTAACACCACGCCGCTATACATCACATTGCGTACTCTTACTATATATGACACACATAGTGTTTGTTTGTGTAGTACGTATAGTCACAAGTTAGTGTACCTGTGTCCGGTGCTGTTAGTGACATATACAAGTGTTACAGTAACACCACGCCGCTATACATCACATTGCGTACTCTTACTATATATGACACACATAGTGTTTGTTTGTGTAGTACGTATAGTCACAAGTTAGTGTACCTGTGTCCGGTGCTGTTAGTGACATATACAAGTGTTACAGTAACACCACGCCGCTATACATCACATTGCGTACTCTTACTATATATGACACACATAGTGTTTGTTTGTGTAGTACGTATAGTCACAAGTTAGTGTACCTGTGTCCGGTGCTGTTAGTGACATATACAAGTGTTACAGTAACACCACGCCGCTATACATCACATTGCGTACTCTTACTATATATGACACACATAGTGTTTGTTTGTGTAGTACGTATAGTCACAAGTTAGTGTACCTGTGTCCGGTGCTGTTAGTGACATATACAAGTGTTACAGTAACACCACGCCGCTATACATCACATTGCGTACTCTTACTATATATGACACACATAGTGTTTGTTTGTGTAGTACGTATAGTCACAAGTTAGTGTACCTGTGTCCGGTGCTGTTAGTGACATATACAAGTGTTACAGTAACACCACGCCGCTATACATCACATTGCGTACTCTTACTATATATGACACACATAGTGTTTGTTTGTGTAGTACGTATAGTCACAAGTTAGTGTACCTGTGTCCGGTGCTGTTAGTGACATATACAAGTGTTACAGTAACACCACGCCGCTATACATCACATTGCGTACTCTTACTATATATGACACACATAGTGTTTGTTTGTGTAGTACGTATAGTCACAAGTTAGTGTACCTGTGTCCGGTGCTGTTAGTGACATATACAAGTGTTACAGTAACACCACGCCGCTATACATCACATTGCGTACTCTTACTATATATGACACACATAGTGTTTGTTTGTGTAGTACGTATAGTCACAAGTTAGTGTACCTGTGTCCGGTGCTGTTAGTGACATATACAAGTGTTACAGTAACACCACGCCGCTATACATCACATTGCGTACTCTTACTATATATGACACACATAGTGTTTGTTTGTGTAGTACGTATAGTCACAAGTTAGTGTACCTGTGTCCGGTGCTGTTAGTGACATATACAAGTGTTACAGTAACACCACGCCGCTATACATCACATTGCGTACTCTTACTATATATGACACACATAGTGTTTGTTTGTGTAGTACGTATAGTCACAAGTTAGTGTACCTGTGTCCGGTGCTGTTAGTGACATATACAAGTGTTACAGTAACACCACGCCGCTATACATCACATTGCGTACTCTTACTATATATGACACACATAGTGTTTGTTTGTGTAGTACGTATAGTCACAAGTTAGTGTACCTGTGTCCGGTGCTGTTAGTGACATATACAAGTGTTACAGTAACACCACGCCGCTATACATCACATTGCGTACTCTTACTATATATGACACACATAGTGTTTGTTTGTGTAGTACGTATAGTCACAAGTTAGTGTACCTGTGTCCGGTGCTGTTAGTGACATATACAAGTGTTACAGTAACACCACGCCGCTATACATCACATTGCGTACTCTTACTATATATGACACACATAGTGTTTGTTTGTGTAGTACGTATAGTCACAAGTTAGTGTACCTGTGTCCGGTGCTGTTAGTGACATATACAAGTGTTACAGTAACACCACGCCGCTATACATCACATTGCGTACTCTTACTATATATGACACACATAGTGTTTGTTTGTGTAGTACGTATAGTCACAAGTTAGTGTACCTGTGTCCGGTGCTGTTAGTGACATATACAAGTGTTACAGTAACACCCACGCCGCTATACATCACATTGCGTACTCTTACTATATATGACACACATAGTGTTTGTTTGTGTAGTACGTATAGTCACAAGTTAGTGTACCTGTGTCCGGTGCTGTTAGTGACATATACAAGTGTTACAGTAACACCACGCCGCTATACATCACATTGCGTACTCTTACTATATATGACACACATAGTGTTTGTTTGTGTAGTACGTATAGTCACAAGTTAGTGTACCTGTGTCCGGTGCTGTTAGTGACATATACAAGTGTTACAGTAACACCACGCCGCTATACATCACATTGCGTACTCTTACTATATATGACACACATAGTGTTTGTTTGTGTAGTACGTATAGTCACAAGTTAGTGTACCTGTGTCCGGTGCTGTTAGTGACATATACAAGTGTTACAGTAACACCACGCCGCTATACATCACATTGCGTACTCTTACTATATATGACACACATAGTGTTTGTTTGTGTAGTACGTATAGTCACAAGTTAGTGTACCTGTGTCCGGTGCTGTTAGTGACATATACAAGTGTTACAGTAACACCACGCCGCTATACATCACATTGCGTACTCTTACTATATATGACACACATAGTGTTTGTTTGTGTAGTACGTATAGTCACAAGTTAGTGTACCTGTGTCCGGTGCTGTTAGTGACATATACAAGTGTTACAGTAACACCACGCCGCTATACATCACATTGCGTACTCTTACTATATATGACACACATAGTGTTTGTTTGTGTAGTACGTATAGTCACAAGTTAGTGTACCTGTGTCCGGTGCTGTTAGTGACATATACAAGTGTTACAGTAACACCACGCCGCTATACATCACATTGCGTACTCTTACTATATATGACACACATAGTGTTTGTTTGTGTAGTACGTATAGTCACAAGTTAGTGTACCTGTGTCCGGTGCTGTTAGTGACATATACAAGTGTTACAGTAACACCACGCCGCTATACATCACATTGCGTACTCTTACTATATATGACACACATAGTGTTTGTTTGTGTAGTACGTATAGTCACAAGTTAGTGTACCTGTGTCCGGTGCTGTTAGTGACATATACAAGTGTTACAGTAACACCACGCCGCTATACATCACATTGCGTACTCTTACTATATATGACACACATAGTGTTTGTTTGTGTAGTACGTATAGTCACAAGTTAGTGTACCTGTGTCCGGTGCTGTTAGTGACATATACAAGTGTTACAGTAACACCACGCCGCTATACATCACATTGCGTACTCTTACTATATATGACACACATAGTGTTTGTTTGTGTAGTACGTATAGTCACAAGTTAGTGTACCTGTGTCCGGTGCTGTTAGTGACATATACAAGTGTTACAGTAACACCACGCCGCTATACATCACATTGCGTACTCTTACTATATATGACACACATAGTGTTTGTTTGTGTAGTACGTATAGTCACAAGTTAGTGTACCTGTGTCCGGTGCTGTTAGTGACATATACAAGTGTTACAGTAACACCACGCCGCTATACATCACATTGCGTACTCTTACTATATATGACACACATAGTGTTTGTTTGTGTAGTACGTATAGTCACAAGTTAGTGTACCTGTGTCCGGTGCTGTTAGTGACATATACAAGTGTTACAGTAACACCACGCCGCTATACATCACATTGCGTACTCTTACTATATATGACACACATAGTGTTTGTTTGTGTAGTGCGTATAGTCACAAGTTAGTGTACCTGTGTCCGGTGCTGTTAGTGACATATACAAGTGTTACAGTAACACCACGCCGCTATACATCACATTGCGTACTCTTACTATATATGACACACATAGTGTTTGTTTGTGTAGTACGTATAGTCACAAGTTAGTGTACCTGTGTCCGGTGCTGTTAGTGACATATACAAGTGTTACAGTAACACCACGCCGCTATACATCACATTGCGTACTCTTACTATATATGACACACATAGTGTTTGTTTGTGTAGTACGTATAGTCACAAGTTAGTGTACCTGTGTCCGGTGCTGTTAGTGACATATACAAGTGTTACAGTAACACCACGCCGCTATACATCACATTGCGTACTCTTACTATATATGACACACATAGTGTTTGTTTGTGTAGTACGTATAGTCACAAGTTAGTGTACCTGTGTCCGGTGCTGTTAGTGACATATACAAGTGTTACAGTAACACCACGCCGCTATACATCACATTGCGTACTCTTACTATATATGACACACATAGTGTTTGTTTGTGTAGTACGTATAGTCACAAGTTAGTGTACCTGTGTCCGGTGCTGTTAGTGACATATACAAGTGTTACAGTAACACCACGCCGCTATACATCACATTGCGTACTCTTACTATATATGACACACATAGTGTTTGTTTGTGTAGTGCGTGTAGTCACAAGTTAGTGTACCTGTGTCCGGTGCTGTTAGTGACATATACAAGTGTTACAGTAACACCACGCCGCTATACATCACATTGCGTACTCTTACTATATATGACACACATAGTGTTTGTTTGTGTAGTACGTATAGTCACAAGTTAGTGTACCTGTGTCCGGTGCTGTTAGTGACATATACAAGTGTTACAGTAACACCACGCCGCTATACATCACATTGCGTACTCTTACTATATATGACACACATAGTGTTTGTTTGTGTAGTACGTATAGTCACAAGTTAGTGTACCTGTGTCCGGTGCTGTTAGTGACATATACAAGTGTTACAGTAACACCACGCCGCTATACATCACATTGCGTACTCTTACTATATATGACACACATAGTGTTTGTTTGTGTAGTGCGTGTAGTCACAAGTTAGTGTACCTGTGTCCGGTGCTGTTAGTGACATATACAAGTGTTACAGTAACACCACGCCGCTATACATCACATTGCGTACTCTTACTATATATGACACACATAGTGTTTGTTTGTGTAGTACGTATAGTCACAAGTTAGTGTACCTGTGTCCGGTGCTGTTAGTGACATATACAAGTGTTACAGTAACACCACGCCGCTATACATCACATTGCGTACTCTTACTATATATGACACACATAGTGTTTGTTTGTGTAGTACGTATAGTCACAAGTTAGTGTACCTGTGTCCGGTGCTGTTAGTGACATATACAAGTGTTACAGTAACACCACGCCGCTATACATCACATTGCGTACTCTTACTATATATGACACACATAGTGTTTGTTTGTGTAGTACGTATAGTCACAAGTTAGTGTACCTGTGTCCGGTGCTGTTAGTGACATATACAAGTGTTACAGTAACACCACGCCGCTATACATCACATTGCGTACTCTTACTATATATGACACACATAGTGTTTGTTTGTGTAGTACGTATAGTCACAAGTTAGTGTACCTGTGTCCGGTGCTGTTAGTGACATATACAAGTGTTACAGTAACACCACGCCGCTATACATCACATTGCGTACTCTTACTATATATGACACACATAGTGTTTGTTTGTGTAGTACGTATAGTCACAAGTTAGTGTACCTGTGTCCGGTGCTGTTAGTGACATATACAAGTGTTACAGTAACACCACGCCGCTATACATCACATTGCGTACTCTTACTATATATGACACACATAGTGTTTGTTTGTGTAGTACGTATAGTCACAAGTTAGTGTACCTGTGTCCGGTGCTGTTAGTGACATATACAAGTGTTACAGTAACACCACGCCGCTATACATCACATTGCGTACTCTTACTATATATGACACACATAGTGTTTGTTTGTGTAGTACGTATAGTCACAAGTTAGTGTACCTGTGTCCGGTGCTGTTAGTGACATATACAAGTGTTACAGTAACACCACGCCGCTATACATCACATTGCGTACTCTTACTATATATGACACACATAGTGTTTGTTTGTGTAGTACGTATAGTCACAAGTTAGTGTACCTGTGTCCGGTGCTGTTAGTGACATATACAAGTGTTACAGTAACACCACGCCGCTATACATCACATTGCGTACTCTTACTATATATGACACACATAGTGTTTGTTTGTGTAGTACGTATAGTCACAAGTTAGTGTACCTGTGTCCGGTGCTGTTAGTGACATATACAAGTGTTACAGTAACACCACGCCGCTATACATCACATTGCGTACTCTTACTATATATGACACACATAGTGTTTGTTTGTGTAGTACGTATAGTCACAAGTTAGTGTACCTGTGTCCGGTGCTGTTAGTGACATATACAAGTGTTACAGTAACACCACGCCGCTATACATCACATTGCGTACTCTTACTATATATGACACACATAGTGTTTGTTTGTGTAGTACGTATAGTCACAAGTTAGTGTACCTGTGTCCGGTGCTGTTAGTGACATATACAAGTGTTACAGTAACACCACGCCGCTATACATCACATTGCGTACTCTTACTATATATGACACACATAGTGTTTGTTTGTGTAGTACGTATAGTCACAAGTTAGTGTACCTGTGTCCGGTGCTGTTAGTGACATATACAAGTGTTACAGTAACACCACGCCGCTATACATCACATTGCGTACTCTTACTATATATGACACACATAGTGTTTGTTTGTGTAGTACGTATAGTCACAAGTTAGTGTACCTGTGTCCGGTGCTGTTAGTGACATATACAAGTGTTACAGTAACACCACGCCGCTATACATCACATTGCGTACTCTTACTATATATGACACACATAGTGTTTGTTTGTGTAGTACGTATAGTCACAAGTTAGTGTACCTGTGTCCGGTGCTGTTAGTGACATATACAAGTGTTACAGTAACACCACGCCGCTATACATCACATTGCGTACTCTTACTATATATGACACACATAGTGTTTGTTTGTGTAGTACGTATAGTCACAAGTTAGTGTACCTGTGTCCGGTGCTGTTAGTGACATATACAAGTGTTACAGTAACACCACGCCGCTATACATCACATTGCGTACTCTTACTATATATGACACACATAGTGTTTGTTTGTGTAGTACGTATAGTCACAAGTTAGTGTACCTGTGTCCGGTGCTGTTAGTGACATATACAAGTGTTACAGTAACACCACGCCGCTATACATCACATTGCGTACTCTTACTATATATGACACACATAGTGTTTGTTTGTGTAGTACGTATAGTCACAAGTTAGTGTACCTGTGTCCGGTGCTGTTAGTGACATATACAAGTGTTACAGTAACACCACGCCGCTATACATCACATTGCGTACTCTTACTATATATGACACACATAGTGTTTGTTTGTGTAGTACGTATAGTCACAAGTTAGTGTACCTGTGTCCGGTGCTGTTAGTGACATATACAAGTGTTACAGTAACACCACGCCGCTATACATCACATTGCGTACTCTTACTATATATGACACACATAGTGTTTGTTTGTGTAGTACGTATAGTCACAAGTTAGTGTACCTGTGTCCGGTGCTGTTAGTGACATATACAAGTGTTACAGTAACACCACGCCGCTATACATCACATTGCGTACTCTTACTATATATGACACACATAGTGTTTGTTTGTGTAGTACGTATAGTCACAAGTTAGTGTACCTGTGTCCGGTGCTGTTAGTGACATATACAAGTGTTACAGTAACACCACGCCGCTATACATCACATTGCGTACTCTTACTATATATGACACACATAGTGTTTGTTTGTGTAGTACGTATAGTCACAAGTTAGTGTACCTGTGTCCGGTGCTGTTAGTGACATATACAAGTGTTACAGTAACACCACGCCGCTATACATCACATTGCGTACTCTTACTATATATGACACACATAGTGTTTGTTTGTGTAGTACGTATAGTCACAAGTTAGTGTACCTGTGTCCGGTGCTGTTAGTGACATATACAAGTGTTACAGTAACACCACGCCGCTATACATCACATTGCGTACTCTTACTATATATGACACACATAGTGTTTGTTTGTGTAGTACGTATAGTCACAAGTTAGTGTACCTGTGTCCGGTGCTGTTAGTGACATATACAAGTGTTACAGTAACACCACGCCGCTATACATCACATTGCGTACTCTTACTATATATGACACACATAGTGTTTGTTTGTGTAGTACGTATAGTCACAAGTTAGTGTACCTGTGTCCGGTGCTGTTAGTGACATATACAAGTGTTACAGTAACACCACGCCGCTATACATCACATTGCGTACTCTTACTATATATGACACACATAGTGTTTGTTTGTGTAGTACGTATAGTCACAAGTTAGTGTACCTGTGTCCGGTGCTGTTAGTGACATATTACAAGTGTTACAGTAACACCACGGCCGCTATACATCACATTGCGTACTCTTACTATATATGACACACATAGTGTTTGTTTGTGTAGTACGTATAGTCACAAGTTAGTGTACCTGTGTCCGGTGCTGTTAGTGACATATACAAGTGTTACAGTAACACCACGCCGCTATACATCACATTGCGTACTCTTACTATATATGACACACATAGTGTTTGTTTGTGTAGTACGTATAGTCACAAGTTAGTGTACCTGTGTCCGGTGCTGTTAGTGACATATACAAGTGTTACAGTAACACCACGCCGCTATACATCACATTGCGTACTCTTACTATATATGACACACATAGTGTTTGTTTGTGTAGTGCGTATAGTCACAAGTTAGTGTACCTGTGTCCGGTGCTGTTAGTGACATATACAAGTGTTACAGTAACACCACGCCGCTATACATCACATTGCGTACTCTTACTATATATGACACACATAGTGTTTGTTTGTGTAGTACGTATAGTCACAAGTTAGTGTACCTGTGTCCGGTGCTGTTAGTGACATATACAAGTGTTACAGTAACACCACGCCGCTATACATCACATTGCGTACTCTTACTATATATGACACACATAGTGTTTGTTTGTGTAGTACGTATAGTCACAAGTTAGTGTACCTGTGTCCGGTGCTGTTAGTGACATATACAAGTGTTACAGTAACACCACGCCGCTATACATCACATTGCGTACTCTTACTATATATGACACACATAGTGTTTGTTTGTGTAGTACGTATAGTCACAAGTTAGTGTACCTGTGTCCGGTGCTGTTAGTGACATATACAAGTGTTACAGTAACACCACGCCGCTATACATCACATTGCGTACTCTTACTATATATGACACACATAGTGTTTGTTTGTGTAGTACGTATAGTCACAAGTTAGTGTACCTGTGTCCGGTGCTGTTAGTGACATATACAAGTGTTACAGTAACACCACGCCGCTATACATCACATTGCGTACTCTTACTATATATGACACACATAGTGTTTGTTTGTGTAGTACGTATAGTCACAAGTTAGTGTACCTGTGTCCGGTGCTGTTAGTGACATATACAAGTGTTACAGTAACACCACGCCGCTATACATCACATTGCGTACTCTTACTATATATGACACACATAGTGTTTGTTTTGTGTAGTACGTATAGTCACAAGTTAGTGTACCTGTGTCCGGTGCTGTTAGTGACATATACAAGTGTTACAGTAACACCACGCCGCTATACATCACATTGCGTACTCTTACTATATATGACACACATAGTGTTTGTTTGTGTAGTACGTATAGTCACAAGTTAGTGTACCTGTGTCCGGTGCTGTTAGTGACATATACAAGTGTTACAGTAACACCACGCCGCTATACATCACATTGCGTACTCTTACTATATATGACACACATAGTGTTTGTTTGTGTAGTACGTATAGTCACAAGTTAGTGTACCTGTGTCCGGTGCTGTTAGTGACATATACAAGTGTTACAGTAACACCACGCCGCTATACATCACATTGCGTACTCTTACTATATATGACACACATAGTGTTTGTTTGTGTAGTACGTATAGTCACAAGTTAGTGTACCTGTGTCCGGTGCTGTTAGTGACATATACAAGTGTTACAGTAACACCACGCCGCTATACATCACATTGCGTACTCTTACTATATATGACACACATAGTGTTTGTTTGTGTAGTACGTATAGTCACAAGTTAGTGTACCTGTGTCCGGTCCCATCGTGCTGCTCGATGTATGCGGGCAAGCTGCTGGAGAGGGTGTTGGCTGCCCGCATCGAGCGGCACCTCGTCGGGGACGGGCCCGATTTGTCGGACGCCCAGTTTGGTTTTCGGAGGGGGCGTTCGACGATCGCGGCCCTGCTGCGCCTGAAGGCCGTGGTAGCGGAGGCCGTCACCGGCGGAGGAGTCCTGTTGGCGGTGTCCCTGGACATCGCCAACGCCTTCAACAGTCTGCCATTCAGCTGCATCAGGAGGGGGCTGAGGTATCACGGGGTGCCCGTGTACCTCAGGCGGCTGGTGGCAGACTACTTGGAGGGGCGCAGCGTCCTCTACGTTGACCGAGTAGGGGACGTTGTGCGAACGCCCATGACGTGTGGTGTCCCACAGGGGTCGGTTCTGGGTCCGACCCTGTGGAACATCGGCTACGACTGGGCGTTGAGAGGAAGCCTCCCACCCGGGCTGGGTGTAATTTGCTACGCCGACGATACACTCGTCACAGCCCGGGGTGGGACGCTAGAGGAGGCGGCACGCCTGGCAACTCTCGGCACCGAGGAGATTGTCAGGCGGATCGAAGCGCTGGGGTTGAGGGTAGCCCTGGAAAAGACGGAGGCCCTTTTGTTCCATGGCCTCCGTACCGCCGGGCCTCCCGCCGGCGCTTCGATCATCGTGAAGTCGGTCACCATCAGCATCCAGGCTCACATGAAGTACTTGGGCCTGGTGCTCGACGGGCATTTTTGGTTCCGGGAGCATCTCCACCGACTTGTTCCCCGGCTTGTCGGCGCGGCGTCCGCCCTTTCGCGGCTGATGCCGAATGTGGGCGGACCCAGCGCTACGTGCCGACAGCTGTACGCGGGGGTGATCCGGTCAATGGCTCTGTACGGCGCACCGGTGTGGGCGGGGTCCCTGACCGTCCGGCTGAGGGCCCTCTTGAGGCGACCACAGAGGGTAATGGCGGTCAGGGCCATACGCGGTTACCGCACCATGTCGACGGAGGCAGCGTGCCTCTTGGCCGGAACTCCCCCATGGGACCTGGAGGCGGAGATGCTCGCCGACATTTATCGGCGGGTGTCGGAGACGCGCGCCCGCGGCGGTATGGTCTCCCTGCAGGAGATCACCGCCTGGCGGGTCGACGCCCGCCGTGGAGTCATTGCCCGTTGGGCAGTCCGGCTGGAGAGTCCTCGGTACGGTGTCAGGACCGTCGAGGCCTTCCGGCCGGTGCTGATGGAGTGGTTGGAGCGGACGCACGGGGTGCTTTCCTTCCGACTGGTGCAGGTGCTGACGGGGCACGGATGCTTCGCAAAGTACCTGCACAAGATTGTCAGGAGGGAGAGCACACCGTCCTGCCACCACTGCAGTTGCGACGAGGACACGGCGCAGCACACGCTCGAGGAGTGTGCTGCGTGGGAGGGGGAGCGCCGTGAACTCGTCGCGATTATCGGTGCCGACCTGGCGCTGCCGACCATCGCCAGGGAGATGCTCGTCAGCGTCAGGAACTGGGACGCGGTCGCCGCCTTCTGTGAGGCCGTTATCTCACGGAAGGAGGCGGCGGATCGTGTGCGAGTAGAGATCCTATTCGGCGACACGTTCCGCCGCCGGCGACTCGGGCGGCGCAGGCGCGAGTATCTGCGCCTAATGCCGCCCTAGCCGAGGCCGCGGGTGATCGGACCGGGGAATTGTCCGTCACCCGCAGTGTGGCTAACCGCGCGATGGCGACCGACGTCCCAGGATGTCGAGAGGTGAGGGTACCTGAAAGGGTATTCCGTCGGGCCGACCACTGACGACAAGTCACATCTGCTCCGGTGGTCGGCCCAACAACGAGGTGACGTGGGTACGGGTGGGTTATGGGCCCGCGCGCCGTCCTTTCATCGCCCCGGACGGACTGGACCGCGCGTGCGCTTACCATAGCCCACCCATAAAAAAAAAAAAAAAAAAACCTGTGTCCGGTGCTGTTAGTGACATATACAAGTGTTACAGTAACACCACGCCGCTATACATCACATTGCGTACTCTTACTATATATGACACACATAGTGTTTGTTTGTGTAGTACGTATAGTCACAAGTTAGTGTACCTGTGTCCGGTGCTGTTAGTGACATATACAAGTGTTACAGTAACACCACGCCGCTATACATCACATTGCGTACTCTTACTATATATGACACACATAGTGTTTGTTTGTGTAGTGCGTATAGTCACAAGTTAGTGTACCTGTGTCCGGTGCTGTTAGTGACATATACAAGTGTTACAGTAACACCACGCCGCTATACATCACATTGCGTACTCTTACTATATATGACACACATAGTGTTTGTTTGTGTAGTACGTATAGTCACAAGTTAGTGTACCTGTGTCCGGTGCTGTTAGTGACATATACAAGTGTTACAGTAACACCACGCCGCTATACATCACATTGCGTACTCTTACTATATATGACACACATAGTGTTTGTTTGTGTAGTACGTATAGTCACAAGTTAGTGTACCTGTGTCCGGTGCTGTTAGTGACATATACAAGTGTTACAGTAACACCACGCCGCTATACATCACATTGCGTACTCTTACTATATATGACACACATAGTGTTTGTTTGTGTAGTAGCGTATAGTCACAAGTTAGTGTACCTGTGTCCGGTGCTGTTAGTGACATATACAAGTGTTACAGTAACACCACGCCGCTATACATCACATTGCGTACTCTTACTATATATGACACACATAGTGTTTGTTTGTGTAGTACGTATAGTCACAAGTTAGTGTACCTGTGTCCGGTGCTGTTAGTGACATATACAAGTGTTACAGTAACACCACGCCGCTATACATCACATTGCGTACTCTTACTATATATGACACACATAGTGTTTGTTTGTGTAGTACGTATAGTCACAAGTTAGTGTACCTGTGTCCGGTGCTGTTAGTGACATATACAAGTGTTACAGTAACACCACGCCGCTATACATCACATTGCGTACTCTTACTATATATGACACACATAGTGTTTGTTTGTGTAGTACGTATAGTCACAAGTTAGTGTACCTGTGTCCGGTGCTGTTAGTGACATATACAAGTGTTACAGTAACACCACGCCGCTATACATCACATTGCGTACTCTTACTATATATGACACACATAGTGTTTGTTTGTGTAGTACGTATAGTCACAAGTTAGTGTACCTGTGTCCGGTGCTGTTAGTGACATATACAAGTGTTACAGTAACACCACGCCGCTATACATCACATTGCGTACTCTTACTATATATGACACACATAGTGTTTGTTTGTGTAGTACGTATAGTCACAAGTTAGTGTACCTGTGTCCGGTGCTGTTAGTGACATATACAAGTGTTACAGTAACACCACGCCGCTATACATCACATTGCGTACTCTTACTATATATGACACACATAGTGTTTGTTTGTGTAGTACGTATAGTCACAAGTTAGTGTACCTGTGTCCGGTGCTGTTAGTGACATATACAAGTGTTACAGTAACACCACGCCGCTATACATCACATTGCGTACTCTTACTATATATGACACACATAGTGTTTGTTTGTGTAGTACGTATAGTCACAAGTTAGTGTACCTGTGTCCGGTGCTGTTAGTGACATATACAAGTGTTACAGTAACACCACGCCGCTATACATCACATTGCGTACTCTTACTATATATGACACACATAGTGTTTGTTTGTGTAGTACGTATAGTCACAAGTTAGTGTACCTGTGTCCGGTGCTGTTAGTGACATATACAAGTGTTACAGTAACACCACGCCGCTATACATCACATTGCGTACTCTTACTATATATGACACACATAGTGTTTGTTTGTGTAGTACGTATAGTCACAAGTTAGTGTACCTGTGTCCGGTGCTGTTAGTGACATATACAAGTGTTACAGTAACACCACGCCGCTATACATCACATTGCGTACTCTTACTATATATGACACACATAGTGTTTGTTTTGTGTAGTACGTATAGTCACAAGTTAGTGTACCTGTGTCGGTGCTGTTAGTGACATATACAAGTGTTACAGTAACACCACGCCGCTATACATCACATTGCGTACTTTACTATATATGACACACATAGTGTTTGTTTGTGTAGTACGTATAGTCACAAGTTAGTGTACCTGTGTCCGGTGCTGTTAGTGACATATACAAGTGTTACAGTAACACCACGCCGCTATACAATCACATTGCGTACTCTTACTATATATGACACACATAGTGTTTGTTTGTGTAGTACGTATAGTCACAAGTTAGTGTACCTGTGTCCGGTGCTGTTAGTGACATATACAAGTGTTACAGTAACACCACGCGCTATACATCACATTGCGTACTCTTACTATATATGACACACATAGTGTTTGTTTGTGTAGTACGTATAGTCACAAGTTAGTGTACCTGTGTCCGGTGCTGTTAGTGACATATACAAGTGTTACAGTAACACCACGCCGCTATACATCACATTGCGTACTCTTACTATATATGACACACATAGTGTTTGTTTGTGTAGTACGTATAGTCACAAGTTAGTGTACCTGTGTCCGGTGCTGTTAGTGACATATACAAGTGTTACAGTAAACACCACGCCGCTATACATCACATTGCGTACTCTTACTATATATGACACACATAGTGTTTGTTTGTGTAGTACGTATAGTCACAAGTTAGTGTACCTGTGTCCGGTGCTGTTAGTGACATATACAAGTGTTACAGTAACACCACGCGCTATTACATCACATTGCGTACTCTTACTATATATGACACACATAGTGTTTGTTTGTGTAGTACGTATAGTCACAAGTTAGTGTACCTGTGTCCGGTGCTGTTAGTGACATATACAAGTGTTACAGTAACACCACGCCGCTATACATCACATTGCGTACTCTTACTATATATGACACACATAGTGTTTGTTTGTGTAGTACGTATAGTCACAAGTTAGTGTACCTGTGTCCGGTGCTGTTAGTGACATATACAAGTGTTACAGTAACACCACGCCGCTATACATCACATTGCGTACTCTTACTATATATGACACACATAGTGTTTGTTTGTGTAGTACGTATAGTCACAAGTTAGTGTACCTGTGTCCGGTGCTGTTAGTGACATATACAAGTGTTACAGTAACACCACGCCGCTATACATCACATTGCGTACTCTTACTATATATGACACACATAGTGTTTGTTTGTGTAGTACGTATAGTCACAAGTTAGTGTACCTGTGTCCGGTGCTGTTAGTGACATATACAAGTGTTACAGTAACACCACGCCGCTATACATCACATTGCGTACTCTTACTATATATGACACACATAGTGTTTGTTTGTGTAGTACGTATAGTCACAAGTTAGTGTACCTGTGTCCGGTGCTGTTAGTGACATATACAAGTGTTACAGTAACACCACGCCGCTATACATCACATTGCGTACTCTTACTATATATGACACACATAGTGTTTGTTTGTGTAGTACGTATAGTCACAAGTTAGTGTACCTGTGTCGGTGCTGTTAGTGACATATACAAGTGTTACAGTAACACCAACGCCGCTATACATCACATTGCGTACTCTTACTATATATGACACACATAGTGTTTGTTTGTGTAGTACGTATAGTCACAAGTTAGTGTACCTGTGTCCGGTGCTGTTAGTGACATATACAAGTGTTACAGTAACACCACGCCGTATACATCACATTGCGTACTCTTACTATATATGACACACATAGTGTTTGTTTGTGTAGTACGTATAGTCACAAGTTAGTGTACCTGTGTCCGGTGCTGTTAGTGACATATACAAGTGTTACAGTAACACCACGCCGCTATACATCACATTGCGTACTCTTACTATATATGACACACATAGTGTTTGTTTGTGTAGTACGTATAGTCACAAGTTAGTGTACCTGTGTCCGGTGCTGTTAGTGACATATACAAGTGTTACAGTAACACACGCCGCTATACATCACATTGCGTACTCTTACTATATATGACACACACATAGTGTTTGTTTGTGTAGTACGTATAGTCACAAGTTAGTGTACCTGTGTCCGGTGCTGTTAGTGACATATACAAGTGTTACAGTACACCACGCCGCTATACATCACATTGCGTACTCTTACTATATATGACACACATAGTGTTTGTTTGTGTAGTACGTATAGTCACAAGTTAGTGTACCTGTGTCCGGTGCTGTTAGTGACATATACAAGTGTTACAGTAACACCACGCCGCTATACATCACATTGCGTACTCTTACTATATATGACACACATAGTGTTTGTTTGTGTAGTACGTATAGTCACAAGTTAGTGTACTGTGTCCGGTGCTGTAGTGACATATACAAGTGTTACAGTAACACCACGCCGCTATACATCACATGCGTACTCTTACTATATATGACACACATAGTGTTTGTTTGTGTAGTACGTATAGTCACAAGTTAGTGTACCTGTGTCCGGTGCTGTTAGTGACATATACAAGTGTTACAGTAACACCACGCCGCTATACATCACATTGCGTACTCTTACTATATATGACACACATAGTGTTTGTTTGTGTAGTACGTATAGTCACAAGATAGTGTACCTGTGTCCGGTGCTGTTAGTGACATATACAAGTGTTACAGTAACACCACGCCGCTATACATCACATTGCGTACTCTTACTATATATGACACACATAGTGTTTGTTTGTGTAGTACGTATAGTCACAAGTTAGTGTACCTGTGTCCGGTGCTGTTAGTGACATATACAAGTGTTACAGTAACACCACGCCGCTATACATCACATTGCGTACTCTTACTATATATGACACACATAGTGTTTGTTTGTGTAGTACGTATAGTCACAAGTTAGTGTACCTGTGTCCGGTGCTGTTAGTGACATATACAAGTGTTACAGTAACACCACGCCGCTATACATCACATTGCGTACTCTTACTATATATGACACACATAGTGTTTGTTTGTGTAGTACGTATAGTCACAAGTTAGTGTACCTGTGTCCGGTGCTGTTAGTGACATATACAAGTGTTACAGTAACACCACGCCGCTATACATCACATTGCGTACTCTTACTATATATGACACACATAGTGTTTGTTTGTGCTAGTACGTATAGTCACAAGTTAGTGTACCTGTGTCCGGTGCTGTTAGTGACATATACAAGTGTTACAGTAACACCACGCCGCTATACATCACATTGCGTACTCTTACTATATATGACACACATAGTGTTTGTTTGTGTAGTACGTATAGTCACAAGTTAGTGTACCTGTGTCCGGTGCTGTTAGTGACATATACAAGTGTTACAGTAACACCACGCCGCTATACATCACATTGCGTACTCTTACTATATATGACACACATAGTGTTTGTTTGTGTAGTACGTATAGTCACAAGTTAGTGTACCTGTGTCCGGTGCTGTTAGTGACATATACAAGTGTTACAGTAACACCACGCCGCTATACATCACATTGCGTACTCTTACTATATATGACACACATAGTGTTTGTTTGTGTAGTACGTATAGTCACAAGTTAGTGTACCTGTGTCCGGTGCTGTTAGTGACATATACAAGTGTTACAGTAACACCACGCCGCTATACATCACATTGCGTACTCTTACTATATATGACACACATAGTGTTTGTTTGTGTAGTACGTATAGTCACAAGTTAGTGTACCTGTGTCCGGTGCTGTTAGTGACATATACAAGTGTTACAGTAACACCACGCCGCTATACATCACATTGCGTACTCTTACTATATATGACACACATAGTGTTTGTTTGTGTAGTACGTATAGTCACAAGTTAGTGTACCTGTGTCCGGTGCTGTTAGTGACATATACAAGTGTTACAGTAACACCACGCCGCTATACATCACATTGCGTACTCTTACTATATATGACACACATAGTGTTTGTTTGTGTAGTACGTATAGTCACAAGTTAGTGTACCTGTGTCCGGTGCTGTTAGTGACATATACAAGTGTTACAGTAACACCACGCCGCTATACATCACATTGCGTACTCTTACTATATATGACACACATAGTGTTTGTTTGTGTAGTACGTATAGTCACAAGTTAGTGTACCTGTGTCCGGTGCTGTTAGTGACATATACAAGTGTTACAGTAACACCACGCCGCTATACATCACATTGCGTACTCTTACTATATATGACACACATAGTGTTTGTTTGTGTAGTACGTATAGTCACAAGTTAGTGTACCTGTGTCCGGTGCTGTTAGTGACATATACAAGTGTTACAGTAACACCACGCCGCTATACATCACATTGCGTACTCTTACTATATATGACACACATAGTGTTTGTTTGTGTAGTACGTATAGTCACAAGTTAGTGTACCTGTGTCCGGTGCTGTTAGTGACATATACAAGTGTTACAGTAACACCACGCCGCTATACATCACATTGCGTACTCTTACTATATATGACACACATAGTGTTTGTTTGTGTAGTACGTATAGTCACAAGTTAGTGTACCTGTGTCCGGTGCTGTTAGTGACATATACAAGTGTTACAGTAACACCACGCCGCTATACATCACATTGCGTACTCTTACTATATATGACACACATAGTGTTTGTTTGTGTAGTACGTATAGTCACAAGTTAGTGTACCTGTGTCCGGTGCTGTTAGTGACATATACAAGTGTTACAGTAACACCACGCCGCTATACATCACATTGCGTACTCTTACTATATATGACACACATAGTGTTTGTTTGTGTAGTACGTATAGTCACAAGTTAGTGTACCTGTGTCCGGTGCTGTTAGTGACATATACAAGTGTTACAGTAACACCACGCCGCTATACATCACATTGCGTACTCTTACTATATATGACACACATAGTGTTTGTTTGTGTAGTACGTATAGTCACAAGTTAGTGTACCTGTGTCCGGTGCTGTTAGTGACATATACAAGTGTTACAGTAACACCACGCCGCTATACATCACATTGCGTACTCTTACTATATATGACACACATAGTGTTTGTTTGTGTAGTACGTATAGTCACAAGTTAGTGTACCTGTGTCCGGTGCTGTTAGTGACATATACAAGTGTTACAGTAACACCACGCCGCTATACATCACATTGCGTACTCTTACTATATATGACACACATAGTGTTTGTTTGTGTAGTACGTATAGTCACAAGTTAGTGTACCTGTGTCCGGTGCTGTTAGTGACATATACAAGTGTTACAGTAACACCACGCCGCTATACATCACATTGCGTACTCTTACTATATATGACACACATAGTGTTTGTTTGTGTAGTACGTATAGTCACAAGTTAGTGTACCTGTGTCCGGTGCTGTTAGTGACATATACAAGTGTTACAGTAACACCACGCCGCTATACATCACATTGCGTACTCTTACTATATATGACACACATAGTGTTTGTTTGTGTAGTACGTATAGTCACAAGTTAGTGTACCTGTGTCCGGTGCTGTTAGTGACATATACAAGTGTTACAGTAACACCACGCCGCTATACATCACATTGCGTACTCTTACTATATATGACACACATAGTGTTTGTTTGTGTAGTACGTATAGTCACAAGTTAGTGTACCTGTGTCCGGTGCTGTTAGTGACATATACAAGTGTTACAGTAACACCACGCCGCTATACATCACATTGCGTACTCTTACTATATATGACACACATAGTGTTTGTTTGTGTAGTACGTATAGTCACAAGTTAGTGTACCTGTGTCCGGTGCTGTTAGTGACATATACAAGTGTTACAGTAACACCACGCCGCTATACATCACATTGCGTACTCTTACTATATATGACACACATAGTGTTTGTTTGTGTAGTACGTATAGTCACAAGTTAGTGTACCTGTGTCCGGTGCTGTTAGTGACATATACAAGTGTTACAGTAACACCACGCCGCTATACATCACATTGCGTACTCTTACTATATATGACACACATAGTGTTTGTTTGTGTAGTACGTATAGTCACAAGTTAGTGTACCTGTGTCCGGTGCTGTTAGTGACATATACAAGTGTTACAGTAACACCACGCCGCTATACATCACATTGCGTACTCTTACTATATATGACACACATAGTGTTTGTTTGTGTAGTACGTATAGTCACAAGTTAGTGTACCTGTGTCCGGTGCTGTTAGTGACATATACAAGTGTTACAGTAACACCACGCCGCTATACATCACATTGCGTACTCTTACTATATATGACACACATAGTGTTTGTTTGTGTAGTACGTATAGTCACAAGTTAGTGTACCTGTGTCCGGTGCTGTTAGTGACATATACAAGTGTTACAGTAACACCACGCCGCTATACATCACATTGCGTACTCTTACTATATATGACACACATAGTGTTTGTTTGTGTAGTACGTATAGTCACAAGTTAGTGTACCTGTGTCCGGTGCTGTTAGTGACATATACAAGTGTTACAGTAACACCACGCCGCTATACATCACATTGCGTACTCTTACTATATATGACACACATAGTGTTTGTTTGTGTAGTACGTATAGTCACAAGTTAGTGTACCTGTGTCCGGTGCTGTTAGTGACATATACAAGTGTTACAGTAACACCACGCCGCTATACATCACATTGCGTACTCTTACTATATATGACACACATAGTGTTTGTTTGTGTAGTACGTATAGTCACAAGTTAGTGTACCTGTGTCCGGTGCTGTTAGTGACATATACAAGTGTTACAGTAACACCACGCCGCTATACATCACATTGCGTACTCTTACTATATATGACACACATAGTGTTTGTTTGTGTAGTACGTATAGTCACAAGTTAGTGTACCTGTGTCCGGTGCTGTTAGTGACATATACAAGTGTTACAGTAACACCACGCCGCTATACATCACATTGCGTACTCTTACTATATATGACACACATAGTGTTTGTTTGTGTAGTACGTATAGTCACAAGTTAGTGTACCTGTGTCCGGTGCTGTTAGTGACATATACAAGTGTTACAGTAACACCACGCCGCTATACATCACATTGCGTACTCTTACTATATATGACACACATAGTGTTTGTTTGTGTAGTACGTATAGTCACAAGTTAGTGTACCTGTGTCCGGTGCTGTTAGTGACATATACAAGTGTTACAGTAACACCACGCCGCTATACATCACATTGCGTACTCTTACTATATATGACACACATAGTGTTTGTTTGTGTAGTACGTATAGTCACAAGTTAGTGTACCTGTGTCCGGTGCTGTTAGTGACATATACAAGTGTTACAGTAACACCACGCCGCTATACATCACATTGCGTACTCTTACTATATATGACACACATAGTGTTTGTTTGTGTAGTACGTATAGTCACAAGTTAGTGTACCTGTGTCCGGTGCTGTTAGTGACATATACAAGTGTTACAGTAACACCACGCCGCTATACATCACATTGCGTACTCTTACTATATATGACACACATAGTGTTTGTTTGTGTAGTACGTATAGTCACAAGTTAGTGTACCTGTGTCCGGTGCTGTTAGTGACATATACAAGTGTTACAGTAACACCACGCCGCTATACATCACATTGCGTACTCTTACTATATATGACACACATAGTGTTTGTTTGTGTAGTACGTATAGTCACAAGTTAGTGTACCTGTGTCCGGTGCTGTTAGTGACATATACAAGTGTTACAGTAACACCACGCCGCTATACATCACATTGCGTACTCTTACTATATATGACACACATAGTGTTTGTTTGTGTAGTACGTATAGTCACAAGTTAGTGTACCTGTGTCCGGTGCTGTTAGTGACATATACAAGTGTTACAGTAACACCACGCCGCTATACATCACATTGCGTACTCTTACTATATATGACACACATAGTGTTTGTTTGTGTAGTACGTATAGTCACAAGTTAGTGTACCTGTGTCCGGTGCTGTTAGTGACATATACAAGTGTTACAGTAACACCACGCCGCTATACATCACATTGCGTACTCTTACTATATATGACACACATAGTGTTTGTTTGTGTAGTACGTATAGTCACAAGTTAGTGTACCTGTGTCCGGTGCTGTTAGTGACATATACAAGTGTTACAGTAACACCACGCCGCTATACATCACATTGCGTACTCTTACTATATATGACACACATAGTGTTTGTTTGTGTAGTACGTATAGTCACAAGTTAGTGTACCTGTGTCCGGTGCTGTTAGTGACATATACAAGTGTTACAGTAACACCACGCCGCTATACATCACATTGCGTACTCTTACTATATATGACACACATAGTGTTTGTTTGTGTAGTACGTATAGTCACAAGTTAGTGTACCTGTGTCCGGTGCTGTTAGTGACATATACAAGTGTTACAGTAACACCACGCCGCTATACATCACATTGCGTACTCTTACTATATATGACACACATAGTGTTTGTTTGTGTAGTACGTATAGTCACAAGTTAGTGTACCTGTGTCCGGTGCTGTTAGTGACATATACAAGTGTTACAGTAACACCACGCCGCTATACATCACATTGCGTACTCTTACTATATATGACACACATAGTGTTTGTTTGTGTAGTACGTATAGTCACAAGTTAGTGTACCTGTGTCCGGTGCTGTTAGTGACATATACAAGTGTTACAGTAACACCACGCCGCTATACATCACATTGCGTACTCTTACTATATATGACACACATAGTGTTTGTTTGTGTAGTACGTATAGTCACAAGTTAGTGTACCTGTGTCCGGTGCTGTTAGTGACATATACAAGTGTTACAGTAACACCACGCCGCTATACATCACATTGCGTACTCTTACTATATATGACACACATAGTGTTTGTTTGTGTAGTACGTATAGTCACAAGTTAGTGTACCTGTGTCCGGTGCTGTTAGTGACATATACAAGTGTTACAGTAACACCACGCCGCTATACATCACATTGCGTACTCTTACTATATATGACACACATAGTGTTTGTTTGTGTAGTACGTATAGTCACAAGTTAGTGTACCTGTGTCCGGTGCTGTTAGTGACATATACAAGTGTTACAGTAACACCACGCCGCTATACATCACATTGCGTACTCTTACTATATATGACACACATAGTGTTTGTTTGTGTAGTACGTATAGTCACAAGTTAGTGTACCTGTGTCCGGTGCTGTTAGTGACATATACAAGTGTTACAGTAACACCACGCCGCTATACATCACATTGCGTACTCTTACTATATATGACACACATAGTGTTTGTTTGTGTAGTACGTATAGTCACAAGTTAGTGTACCTGTGTCCGGTGCTGTTAGTGACATATACAAGTGTTACAGTAACACCACGCCGCTATACATCACATTGCGTACTCTTACTATATATGACACACATAGTGTTTGTTTGTGTAGTACGTATAGTCACAAGTTAGTGTACCTGTGTCCGGTGCTGTTAGTGACATATACAAGTGTTACAGTAACACCACGCCGCTATACATCACATTGCGTACTCTTACTATATATGACACACATAGTGTTTGTTTGTGTAGTACGTATAGTCACAAGTTAGTGTACCTGTGTCCGGTGCTGTTAGTGACATATACAAGTGTTACAGTAACACCACGCCGCTATACATCACATTGCGTACTCTTACTATATATGACACACATAGTGTTTGTTTGTGTAGTACGTATAGTCACAAGTTAGTGTACCTGTGTCCGGTGCTGTTAGTGACATATACAAGTGTTACAGTAACACCACGCCGCTATACATCACATTGCGTACTCTTACTATATATGACACACATAGTGTTTGTTTGTGTAGTACGTATAGTCACAAGTTAGTGTACCTGTGTCCGGTGCTGTTAGTGACATATACAAGTGTTACAGTAACACCACGCCGCTATACATCACATTGCGTACTCTTACTATATATGACACACATAGTGTTTGTTTGTGTAGTACGTATAGTCACAAGTTAGTGTACCTGTGTCCGGTGCTGTTAGTGACATATACAAGTGTTACAGTAACACCACGCCGCTATACATCACATTGCGTACTCTTACTATATATGACACACATAGTGTTTGTTTGTGTAGTACGTATAGTCACAAGTTAGTGTACCTGTGTCCGGTGCTGTTAGTGACATATACAAGTGTTACAGTAACACCACGCCGCTATACATCACATTGCGTACTCTTACTATATATGACACACATAGTGTTTGTTTGTGTAGTACGTATAGTCACAAGTTAGTGTACCTGTGTCCGGTGCTGTTAGTGACATATACAAGTGTTACAGTAACACCACGCCGCTATACATCACATTGCGTACTCTTACTATATATGACACACATAGTGTTTGTTTGTGTAGTACGTATAGTCACAAGTTAGTGTACCTGTGTCCGGTGCTGTTAGTGACATATACAAGTGTTACAGTAACACCACGCCGCTATACATCACATTGCGTACTCTTACTATATATGACACACATAGTGTTTGTTTGTGTAGTACGTATAGTCACAAGTTAGTGTACCTGTGTCCGGTGCTGTTAGTGACATATACAAGTGTTACAGTAACACCACGCCGCTATACATCACATTGCGTACTCTTACTATATATGACACACATAGTGTTTGTTTGTGTAGTACGTATAGTCACAAGTTAGTGTACCTGTGTCCGGTGCTGTTAGTGACATATACAAGTGTTACAGTAACACCACGCCGCTATACATCACATTGCGTACTCTTACTATATATGACACACATAGTGTTTGTTTGTGTAGTACGTATAGTCACAAGTTAGTGTACCTGTGTCCGGTGCTGTTAGTGACATATACAAGTGTTACAGTAACACCACGCCGCTATACATCACATTGCGTACTCTTACTATATATGACACACATAGTGTTTGTTTGTGTAGTACGTATAGTCACAAGTTAGTGTACCTGTGTCCGGTGCTGTTAGTGACATATACAAGTGTTACAGTAACACCACGCCGCTATACATCACATTGCGTACTCTTACTATATATGACACACATAGTGTTTGTTTGTGTAGTACGTATAGTCACAAGTTAGTGTACCTGTGTCCGGTGCTGTTAGTGACATATACAAGTGTTACAGTAACACCACGCCGCTATACATCACATTGCGTACTCTTACTATATATGACACACATAGTGTTTGTTTGTGTAGTACGTATAGTCACAAGTTAGTGTACCTGTGTCCGGTGCTGTTAGTGACATATACAAGTGTTACAGTAACACCACGCCGCTATACATCACATTGCGTACTCTTACTATATATGACACACATAGTGTCTTGTTTGTGTAGTACGTATAGTCACAAGTTAGTGTACCTGTGTCCGGTGCTGTTAGTGACATATACAAGTGTTACAGTAACACCACGCCGCTATACATCACATTGCGTACTCTTACTATATATGACACACATAGTGTTTGTTTGTGTAGTACGTATAGTCACAAGTTAGTGTACCTGTGTCCGGTGCTGTTAGTGACATATACAAGTGTTACAGTAACACCACGCCGCTATACATCACATTGCGTACTCTTACTATATATGACACACATAGTGTTTGTTTGTGTAGTACGTATAGTCACAAGTTAGTGTACCTGTGTCCGGTGCTGTTAGTGACATATACAAGTGTTACAGTAACACCACGCCGCTATACATCACATTGCGTACTCTTACTATATATGACACACATAGTGTTTGTTTGTGTAGTACGTATAGTCACAAGTTAGTGTACCTGTGTCCGGTGCTGTTAGTGACATATACAAGTGTTACAGTAACACCACGCCGCTATACATCACATTGCGTACTCTTACTATATATGACACACATAGTGTTTGTTTGTGTAGTACGTATAGTCACAAGTTAGTGTACCTGTGTCCGGTGCTGTTAGTGACATATACAAGTGTTACAGTAACACCACGCCGCTATACATCACATTGCGTACTCTTACTATATATGACACACATAGTGTTTGTTTGTGTAGTACGTATAGTCACAAGTTAGTGTACCTGTGTCCGGTGCTGTTAGTGACATATACAAGTGTTACAGTAACACCACGCCGCTATACATCACATTGCGTACTCTTACTATATATGACACACATAGTGTTTGTTTGTGTAGTACGTATAGTCACAAGTTAGTGTACCTGTGTCCGGTGCTGTTAGTGACATATACAAGTGTTACAGTAACACCACGCCGCTATACATCACATTGCGTACTCTTACTATATATGACACACATAGTGTTTGTTTGTGTAGTACGTATAGTCACAAGTTAGTGTACCTGTGTCCGGTGCTGTTAGTGACATATACAAGTGTTACAGTAACACCACGCCGCTATACATCACATTGCGTACTCTTACTATATATGACACACATAGTGTTTGTTTGTGTAGTACGTATAGTCACAAGTTAGTGTACCTGTGTCCGGTGCTGTTAGTGACATATACAAGTGTTACAGTAACACCACGCCGCTATACATCACATTGCGTACTCTTACTATATATGACACACATAGTGTTTGTTTGTGTAGTACGTATAGTCACAAGTTAGTGTACCTGTGTCCGGTGCTGTTAGTGACATATACAAGTGTTACAGTAACACCACGCCGCTATACATCACATTGCGTACTCTTACTATATATGACACACATAGTGTTTGTTTGTGTAGTACGTATAGTCACAAGTTAGTGTACCTGTGTCCGGTGCTGTTAGTGACATATACAAGTGTTACAGTAACACCACGCCGCTATACATCACATTGCGTACTCTTACTATATATGACACACATAGTGTTTGTTTGTGTAGTACGTATAGTCACAAGTTAGTGTACCTGTGTCCGGTGCTGTTAGTGACATATACAAGTGTTACAGTAACACCACGCCGCTATACATCACATTGCGTACTCTTACTATATATGACACACATAGTGTTTGTTTGTGTAGTACGTATAGTCACAAGTTAGTGTACCTGTGTCCGGTGCTGTTAGTGACATATACAAGTGTTACAGTAACACCACGCCGCTATACATCACATTGCGTACTCTTACTATATATGACACACATAGTGTTTGTTTGTGTAGTACGTATAGTCACAAGTTAGTGTACCTGTGTCCGGTGCTGTTAGTGACATATACAAGTGTTACAGTAACACCACGCCGCTATACATCACATTGCGTACTCTTACTATATATGACACACATAGTGTTTGTTTGTGTAGTACGTATAGTCACAAGTTAGTGTACCTGTGTCCGGTGCTGTTAGTGACATATACAAGTGTTACAGTAACACCACGCCGCTATACATCACATTGCGTACTCTTACTATATATGACACACATAGTGTTTGTTTGTGTAGTACGTATAGTCACAAGTTAGTGTACCTGTGTCCGGTGCTGTTAGTGACATATACAAGTGTTACAGTAACACCACGCCGCTATACATCACATTGCGTACTCTTACTATATATGACACACATAGTGTTTGTTTGTGTAGTACGTATAGTCACAAGTTAGTGTACCTGTGTCCGGTGCTGTTAGTGACATATACAAGTGTTACAGTAACACCACGCGCTATACATCACATTGCGTACTCTTACTATATATGACACACATAGTGTTTGTTTGTGTAGTACGTATAGTCACAAGTTAGTGTACCTGTGTCCGGTGCTGTTAGTGACATATACAAGTGTTACAGTAACACCACGCCGCTATACATCACATTGCGTACTCTTACTATATATGACACACATAGTGTTTGTTTGTGTAGTACGTATAGTCACAAGTTAGTGTACCTGTGTCGGTGCTGTTAGTGACATATACAAGTGTTACAGTAACACCACGCCGCTATACATCACATTGCGTACTCTTACTATATATGACACACATAGTGTTTGTTTGTGTAGTACGTATAGTCACAAGTTAGTGTACCTGTGTCCGGTGCTGTTAGTGACATATACAAGTGTTACAGTAACACCACGCCGCTATACATCACATTGCGTACTCTTACTATATATGACACACATAGTGTTTGTTTGTGTAGTACGTATAGTCACAAGTTAGTGTACCTGTGTCCGGTGCTGTTAGTGACATATACAAGTGTTACAGTAACACCACGCCGCTATACATCACATTGCGTACTCTTACTATATATGACACACATAGTGTTTGTTTGTGTAGTACGTATAGTCACAAGTTAGTGTACCTGTGTCCGGTGCTGTTAGTGACATATACAAGTGTTACAGTAACACCACGCCGCTATACATCACATTGCGTACTCTTACTATATATGACACACATAGTGTTTGTTTGTGTAGTACGTATAGTCACAAGTTAGTGTACCTGTGTCCGGTGCTGTTAGTGACATATACAAGTGTTACAGTAACACCACGCCGCTATACATCACATTGCGTACTCTTACTATATATGACACACATAGTGTTTGTTTGTGTAGTACGTATAGTCACAAGTTAGTGTACCTGTGTCCGGTGCTGTTAGTGACATATACAAGTGTTACAGTAACACCACGCCGCTATACATCACATTGCGTACTCTTACTATATATGACACACATAGTGTTTGTTTGTGTAGTACGTATAGTCACAAGTTAGTGTACCTGTGTCCGGTGCTGTTAGTGACATATACAAGTGTTTACAGTAACACCACGCCGCTATACATCACATTGCGTACTCTTACTATATATGACACACATAGTGTTTGTTTGTGTAGTACGTATAGTCACAAGTT
>CM063445.1:38814019-38831519 GCA_032191425.1 Lymantria dispar
AACCTAACCTAACCTAACCTAACCTAACCTAACCTAACCTAACCTAACCTAACCTAACCTAACCTAACCTAACCTAACCTAACCTAACCTAACCTAACCTAACCTAACCTAACCTAACCTAACCTAACCTAACCTAACCTAACCTAACCTAACCTAACCTAACCTAACCTAACCTAACCTAACCTAACCTAACCTAACCTAACCTAACCTAACCTAACCTAACCTAACCTAACCTAACCTAACCTAACCTAACCTAACCTAACCTAACCTAACCTAACCTAACCTAACCTAACCTAACCTAACCTAACCTAACCTAACCTAACCTAACCTAACCTAACCTAACCTAACCTAACCTAACCTAACCTAACCTAACCTAACCTAACCTAACCTAACCTAACCTAACCTAACCTAACCTAACCTAACCTAACCTAACCTAACCTAACCTAACCTAACCTAACCTAACCTAACCTAACCTAACCTAACCTAACCTAACCTAACCTAACCTAACCTAACCTAACCTAACCTAACCTAACCTAACCTAACCTAACCTAACCTAACCTAACCTAACCTAACCTAACCTAACCTAACCTAACCTAACCTAACCTAACCTAACCTAACCTAACCTAACCTAACCTAACCTAACCTAACCTAACCTAACCTAACCTAACCTAACCTAACCTAACCTAACCTAACCTAACCTAACCTAACCTAACCTAACCTAACCTAACCTAACCTAACCTAACCTAACCTAACCTAACCTAACCTAACCTAACCTAACCTAACCTAACCTAACCTAACCTAACCTAACCTAACCTAACCTAACCTAACCTAACCTAACCTAACCTAACCTAACCTAACCTAACCTAACCTAACCTAACCTAACCTAACCTAACCTAACCTAACCTAACCTAACCTAACCTAACCTAACCTAACCTAACCTAACCTAACCTAACCTAACCTAACCTAACCTAACCTAACCTAACCTAACCTAACCTAACCTAACCTAACCTAACCTAACCTAACCTAACCTAACCTAACCTAACCTAACCTAACCTAACCTAACCTAACCTAACCTAACCTAACCTAACCTAACCTAACCTAACCTAACCTAACCTAACCTAACCTAACCTAACCTAACCTAACCTAACCTAACCTAACCTAACCTAACCTAACCTAACCTAACCTAACCTAACCTAACCTAACCTAACCTAACCTAACCTAACCTAACCTAACCTAACCTAACCTAACCTAACCTAACCTAACCTAACCTAACCTAACCTAACCTAACCTAACCTAACCTAACCTAACCTAACCTAACCTAACCTAACCTAACCTAACCTAACCTAACCTAACCTAACCTAACCTAACCTAACCTAACCTAACCTAACCTAACCTAACCTAACCTAACCTAACCTAACCTAACCTAACCTAACCTAACCTAACCTAACCTAACCTAACCTAACCTAACCTAACCTAACCTAACCTAACCTAACCTAACCTAACCTAACCTAACCTAACCTAACCTAACCTAACCTAACCTAACCTAACCTAACCTAACCTAACCTAACCTAACCTAACCTAACCTAACCTAACCTAACCTAACCTAACCTAACCTAACCTAACCTAACCTAACCTAACCTAACCTAACCTAACCTAACCTAACCTAACCTAACCTAACCTAACCTAACCTAACCTAACCTAACCTAACCTAACCTAACCTAACCTAACCTAACCTAACCTAACCTAACCTAACCTAACCTAACCTAACCTAACCTAACCTAACCTAACCTAACCTAACCTAACCTAACCTAACCTAACCTAACCTAACCTAACCTAACCTAACCTAACCTAACCTAACCTAACCTAACCTAACCTAACCTAACCTAACCTAACCTAACCTAACCTAACCTAACCTAACCTAACCTAACCTAACCTAACCTAACCTAACCTAACCTAACCTAACCTAACCTAACCTAACCTAACCTAACCTAACCTAACCTAACCTAACCTAACCTAACCTAACCTAACCTAACCTAACCTAACCTAACCTAACCTAACCTAACCTAACCTAACCTAACCTAACCTAACCTAACCTAACCTAACCTAACCTAACCTAACCTAACCTAACCTAACCTAACCTAACCTAACCTAACCTAACCTAACCTAACCTAACCTAACCTAACCTAACCTAACCTAACCTAACCTAACCTAACCTAACCTAACCTAACCTAACCTAACCTAACCTAACCTAACCTAACCTAACCTAACCTAACCTAACCTAACCTAACCTAACCTAACCTAACCTAACCTAACCTAACCTAACCTAACCTAACCTAACCTAACCTAACCTAACCTAACCTAACCTAACCTAACCTAACCTAACCTAACCTAACCTAACCTAACCTAACCTAACCTAACCTAACCTAACCTAACCTAACCTAACCTAACCTAACCTAACCTAACCTAACCTAACCTAACCTAACCTAACCTAACCTAACCTAACCTAACCTAACCTAACCTAACCTAACCTAACCTAACCTAACCTAACCTAACCTAACCTAACCTAACCTAACCTAACCTAACCTAACCTAACCTAACCTAACCTAACCTAACCTAACCTAACCTAACCTAACCTAACCTAACCTAACCTAACCTAACCTAACCTAACCTAACCTAACCTAACCTAACCTAACCTAACCTAACCTAACCTAACCTAACCTAACCTAACCTAACCTAACCTAACCTAACCTAACCTAACCTAACCTAACCTAACCTAACCTAACCTAACCTAACCTAACCTAACCTAACCTAACCTAACCTAACCTAACCTAACCTAACCTAACCTAACCTAACCTAACCTAACCTAACCTAACCTAACCTAACCTAACCTAACCTAACCTAACCTAACCTAACCTAACCTAACCTAACCTAACCTAACCTAACCTAACCTAACCTAACCTAACCTAACCTAACCTAACCTAACCTAACCTAACCTAACCTAACCTAACCTAACCTAACCTAACCTAACCTAACCTAACCTAACCTAACCTAACCTAACCTAACCTAACCTAACCTAACCTAACCTAACCTAACCTAACCTAACCTAACCTAACCTAACCTAACCTAACCTAACCTAACCTAACCTAACCTAACCTAACCTAACCTAACCTAACCTAACCTAACCTAACCTAACCTAACCTAACCTAACCTAACCTAACCTAACCTAACCTAACCTAACCTAACCTAACCTAACCTAACCTAACCTAACCTAACCTAACCTAACCTAACCTAACCTAACCTAACCTAACCTAACCTAACCTAACCTAACCTAACCTAACCTAACCTAACCTAACCTAACCTAACCTAACCTAACCTAACCTAACCTAACCTAACCTAACCTAACCTAACCTAACCTAACCTAACCTAACCTAACCTAACCTAACCTAACCTAACCTAACCTAACCTAACCTAACCTAACCTAACCTAACCTAACCTAACCTAACCTAACCTAACCTAACCTAACCTAACCTAACCTAACCTAACCTAACCTAACCTAACCTAACCTAACCTAACCTAACCTAACCTAACCTAACCTAACCTAACCTAACCTAACCTAACCTAACCTAACCTAACCTAACCTAACCTAACCTAACCTAACCTAACCTAACCTAACCTAACCTAACCTAACCTAACCTAACCTAACCTAACCTAACCTAACCTAACCTAACCTAACCTAACCTAACCTAACCTAACCTAACCTAACCTAACCTAACCTAACCTAACCTAACCTAACCTAACCTAACCTAACCTAACCTAACCTAACCTAACCTAACCTAACCTAACCTAACCTAACCTAACCTAACCTAACCTAACCTAACCTAACCTAACCTAACCTAACCTAACCTAACCTAACCTAACCTAACCTAACCTAACCTAACCTAACCTAACCTAACCTAACCTAACCTAACCTAACCTAACCTAACCTAACCTAACCTAACCTAACCTAACCTAACCTAACCTAACCTAACCTAACCTAACCTAACCTAACCTAACCTAACCTAACCTAACCTAACCTAACCTAACCTAACCTAACCTAACCTAACCTAACCTAACCTAACCTAACCTAACCTAACCTAACCTAACCTAACCTAACCTAACCTAACCTAACCTAACCTAACCTAACCTAACCTAACCTAACCTAACCTAACCTAACCTAACCTAACCTAACCTAACCTAACCTAACCTAACCTAACCTAACCTAACCTAACCTAACCTAACCTAACCTAACCTAACCTAACCTAACCTAACCTAACCTAACCTAACCTAACCTAACCTAACCTAACCTAACCTAACCTAACCTAACCTAACCTAACCTAACCTAACCTAACCTAACCTAACCTAACCTAACCTAACCTAACCTAACCTAACCTAACCTAACCTAACCTAACCTAACCTAACCTAACCTAACCTAACCTAACCTAACCTAACCTAACCTAACCTAACCTAACCTAACCTAACCTAACCTAACCTAACCTAACCTAACCTAACCTAACCTAACCTAACCTAACCTAACCTAACCTAACCTAACCTAACCTAACCTAACCTAACCTAACCTAACCTAACCTAACCTAACCTAACCTAACCTAACCTAACCTAACCTAACCTAACCTAACCTAACCTAACCTAACCTAACCTAACCTAACCTAACCTAACCTAACCTAACCTAACCTAACCTAACCTAACCTAACCTAACCTAACCTAACCTAACCTAACCTAACCTAACCTAACCTAACCTAACCTAACCTAACCTAACCTAACCTAACCTAACCTAACCTAACCTAACCTAACCTAACCTAACCTAACCTAACCTAACCTAACCTAACCTAACCTAACCTAACCTAACCTAACCTAACCTAACCTAACCTAACCTAACCTAACCTAACCTAACCTAACCTAACCTAACCTAACCTAACCTAACCTAACCTAACCTAACCTAACCTAACCTAACCTAACCTAACCTAACCTAACCTAACCTAACCTAACCTAACCTAACCTAACCTAACCTAACCTAACCTAACCTAACCTAACCTAACCTCAGTCCCCCGCTGACCGCGCTGCCGTCAGCTGCTTTTTCGATACAGCTCCGCGCTAAAAAATTCCTAGACCGGGTAACTTTCGAGTTAGAGTGACGTATTATAGCTCAAAAGTTGCGCGTTGGCGAGACGCACACGCCGACATATCGCACGTGATTGTGAGTGAGAACCCCGAAAAGTTATTCGAGTGAAAGTGCAAATAAAGAGGTTAAGTGTTGTTGAATTGTGCAGTTTTCCCGATTTTGTACTTCGGCGTAGGTGCCTCCACGCGATTTTCTTATATCGCCGTGTAGGCCCTGGCGGCCCGCATCTGGAGGCGGTTCTTGCAAGAAAATCGGAGCAGCGCAACAGGGTGAAAATCGACGAAAAACAACTTTTCCAACACGTGGGCGTCACCACGAGGTCGGTGAAATACTGGACCTAGCGAGCTGAAATTTCTACCGTATCTCCGGGCAAGTACTTGGACCATTATTCCGTAAAGAGAAAAATTTTACAAACAATAGTTTTAGAAATATTAAGTGTTATATGCCCGAACTTTGACCCTAAATAACTCGACCGCATACCGGTCTATAATTTAGATTTTTGCACCGTTGCTTGCGCGCTCATTGACTGCATTAATATACAAAAGAAGAAACACCTGGCGCGTATAGCCGAGGAGCTGCTGCCCGAAAACCCGAAACTTCGGTTTTCATCAAGTTTTGTTCAGCCAGAAAAATCAAAAAATTCATTGGACTATAGCATCTTATAGAACACTATTTATAGAAAATTATACAGTTTTTAGCAGAATTTTATCTCAAATAGTTTAGGAGATAGCGAATTTTAAGTGTTTTTTCCTAATTAATTAAAAATTACCGGTTATTAAATTAATTTCACTTTGTATCTGGCTTTAGATGACCTTTGGGCACACCCTGAGCCCAAACTCGGGGGGTCTAGGTCCAAAAATAACGAAATATTAAATTCCGGGGGGTGTTGGGTGAGTCGGGGACTAATTGTAAATTTTTTGTTTCTTCGATATCTCCGCGACTATAAGTCGTAGAGGATCGTGGTTTTCGACAAAGACAGGGGCTGACGATTGCCCATTGACCTACATTGCCAATTGCCCAATTGGGCAAAAAATTTTATTTTACAGTTTTTATCATATAGACAGGTACCCTAGGTACTGCCAACATCAACATCGAAAACCGCGCGCTCCTCCGACAAGTACTTGCGGAGTTATTCGTGTTCAAAGTCCGACTTTGACAGTTCGGCGGCCATTTTGGATTTTTTCGGAAGGCCATATCTCCGGGGATATTTGACGTAGCGCGACGGGGATTTCGCGGTCGTATTAAGGGGGGAGTAAGGAGTCGGGGGGATTTAAGTTTTTCTAAATTAGGGGTAAAAATTTTTGGATATTGGATTTCAGCACACGTTGGTAAAACTCCCGACCCCGCGTCCGTGAAACCAAACGCGACTTCTCTGCGACCCATAGATCCGGAGATATCCCCATCCAAAGTTCTTCCGGGCGGCCATCTTGAAAGGACTCAAGTGGCCATAACTCCGCCGGGTTTAGAGCTAGCGCGGCGCGGTTTTCTCTGGGAGGTGTCCCCGAGCTAGAGGCATCGACCCACCTGGGTCTCGAGTGGATTCGGACCCACAAAATTCTGGTTTCAGCTAAGGCAGCCCTAGTGTGGGGGGGGCCCTAGGAGGTCCCATAGTTCAAACCCGGACTTCGTGGGACCAGTGGAACCGGAGTTATCGGCGATCAAAAATTCCCTGGGGGTGTTGGGTGTGTCAGGGGGTGATTTTTGAATGGCCATAGCTCTGGAACTACTGGACCTAGCGAGCTGGGATTTTCTCTGGCATCAATCGCACTGGGAGGACTGTCTGTGGCTGATACCTGCTTCCTTCTTACTCTTCTTCTTCCCTCTTCTTATTCTTCTTCTTTACTTCTTTATTGATCTTTTTCTTCTTTTTGACTGGTATCGTGCTTCTGGCATCTTGTGAACGCTCCCGGCGTGAACCGCGCCGCGAACAGTATTGAATTGACGATATATATAATAGGAAAAATTTATGTTATTATAAAAATTTAAATTGATATTCGTATTCCTATTGGGCTTACTGAGGGTAACCTTTGGGCCGGTGGCAACAATTGGTCGTTGCCCTAGCAACTAACCATTTTGTGCCGCAGCCCGGGGGCTTCGGAAGAGCTCTGAAAATTGTTTTGAAACGTAACATATATCTCGGCGGAGATAGTAGTATCATAATCTGATTTTATATTTATTGAATTTAGCAATAAGACACAGGGCATTTACACCCTAAATAAATCGTTTGCTCTAGGTTATTATATTTGGACCTGACATTTGATATATTTATCAAATCCAACTATTATTAGTTAGTACTGGATTTTTAACCAGTAGGTATAATTCTAGGCATAACTGATTTTATTTTACATTTTACCCGATTTATCATTATTAATTATATTATTATTTTACTTATTTTACTAATTTTACGTTTATTTAATTTTACATTTTACATTGCAACTATACACATAGATTAAGAAACAAGGGTCTTACCCTATTAATTGACACGCCAGGCACTTTACACCTGAGCAGTAATTTAATCAACGTACAATGCATCGCACGCCGATAGCTAAAGGTAGGGCTACAGACGACAACACAAACGTGATTTTAGAAACCCCACCAAACAATGTCACAAGTAAGGAAATGACAGCTATTAATGACAAAACGGTAACGAAAGTTACCGACGAAAACGACACCCCAGGCAGTCAAATATCTAGATCTCAGAGGGCAAAGTCAGCTTTGATGAGGGCAATTTCCCACCTAGACAAGTCCAGAAATCTGAGGTCGGATATAAAGGAAGGGGTATTGCATGAGCTGCGTGCATTGAACAAACTCGTCCGGGATGCCGAGAAGGAGCTGACGAAATATAAGGATACCTCCTTTGCAAGCTCGCGCCTAAGCCTGGACTCAAAAGCTGAGACAATAACTGCCAAACAGGATGGGCTCACAGCCAAATTAGAACATATAATAGAAAGGCAGAACCTGCTTCTCGTAGAAAACCTTGAGCGCCTCAAAATGATTGAGGATGAGACTAAGCTCAAATCCGAGACAGCGGGATACTCAGCGAGCAAGATCAGTAACATGACTGAAAAAGTCAACAAGATAGCTAAGGCCACAGATTATACCGCAAAGGAGGTACGGGAGATTAAGGAAAAACTAGACAGTGATCAGTGTAAAATAAGCACACTTCAAGTGGGGAACCAAAGTGGGGGTGCCTGCGAGAGTGTTAAATCGGTAGCTGAGGATGTGAGCATAATAAAAGAGGCCACACTTAGCATCCACGAGCAGGTGAACCTCGTAGTGAACAGCTTACCCACCTATGCCGAAATAGCCTCCAAACCTAAGCCGCATACAACACCAACAATGCTTAAGCCCACACACAGCGTGATCGTTACCACTAACGCGGTCACACCCACCTTTGACGATACCCACGAAAAGATTAAGACCACTCTAAACGCAAAACAAACAGGACTACAGATCCAGGGGGTTAGGGCAATAAGGAATGGGAAGGTTGTTATTAGCTGTGCCTCAAAATCTGAGATAGATAAAGCCACTGAGCGTCTTAGATCTAACAAAGATCTTAAAGTTGAGGAGGCAAAAAGTAGCAACCCCCTAATCATTATAAAAGACTTAATGAAATATAATACGGAGCAAGACATCCAAACAGCCCTGCTACAGCAGAATAAGGAGTTGGTAGAGGGTCTCACCCCTGAAGAAACTAAGATAGAGGAGAGATACCGGAGAGGGGCGAGGAACCCCTTGCAGAGCCACGTCGTTCTCCGGGTCTCTCCAAAACTCTGGGGTAGATTGACTCAGAAGGGCAGGATTTTTACGGACATACAACAGGTGGTGGTCGAAGACCAGACCCCCCTGATACAGTGTTCCCGTTGCTTAGAGTATGGCCACGGGAAGAAAAACTGCAAGGAAGAAGTCGATAGATGTCACCATTGTGGGGAAAAACACATTAGAGCACAGTGCCCAAGAAGATTGGAGGGACACCCGCCAAAGTGCTCAAACTGCGCGAAAAGGGAACATCTGAGCTCCGACCACTCGGTGTTCAGCCTGGACTGCACCATAAGAAGGAGAAATGACGAGCTGGCCAGGCTGAACATCAGATATTGCTAAGGGCACCCCAGGGGACAACAAGAAAGTACCAATCCCTCCCATATCAATAATTATCCAGGCGAACCTGCAAAGAAAGAAGCTAGCCACCATAGAATTGATGATGGAAGCGGAGAAGAGGAAGGCAATGTTTGGACTATTACAGGAACCCTACGTGGGAGACCAAAAGGTGATGAGGACGTATGGCACGGCGAGGATCTACCAGGACACAAACAATGGGGATGGCGTAGTGAAGGCCGCGATTGCGGTATTTAATCCGTCGGTCGCGGTCACACTATGTCATAAATACACATCCAACAATATAGTAGTTGCTAAACTAAAGACCAGTGCGTGGGAGATTCTCGCTGTGTCATATTACTTTGAACCAAATGTCGACATTGAGCCTTACCTCAAAATAGTCAAAAACATCTGCGATAACTCCGACACAGACAAAATTCTATTAGGAGGAGATGCGAACGCAAAAAATATATGGTGGGGCGGCCTACGTATAGATAGGAGAGGAGAGGCCATGATGGCGACTTTAATTGAAAATGGGCTTAACGTGCTGAACAATGGCGGTACTCCGACCTTCGATACAGTAAGGGGAAACACGAGGCTAACTAGTTTCGTCGATGTCACTGCGTGCACAGACGGGGTCCTGGACCTGGTGGACGACTGGAGAGTGGCTGAGGACCTGACCGGCTCTGACCACAACGGAATCATTATAAGACTTAACTTACAAAAACCGGTAGGCTCACTCATCAGCAGGACAACACGGAAGTTTAATACTAAAAAGGTAAATTGGTCGGAATTTAATAATAAATTAGACCAATTAAAAATAGCTAACAAAATCAATGAACAAAACATAAAATTAATACAAAACAAAAGAGAAATAGACGAAATAATTGGCAAATATACGGAACTAATTACACAAACCTGCGGTGAGATGATGCCAAAGAAGAAACCGATGGACAAAACTAGAATTCCGTGGTGGTCAAAGGAGCTGGCGGCCCTGAAGCAAGGTGTCGCCATCAGTAAAAGGCGTCTCCGCTGTGCATCCCCGAAGTTTAGGAGTGAAGCCATTGCCCAGTACCTTAAGTCCAAAGATGAATACGAACGCCAAGCAAGAAACGCTCAAATAATGAGTTGGAAAAATTTCTGCTCAAAGCAGGACAAGGAAGGGGTATGGGAGGGAATATATCGAGTGATAAAACACACGAAGAAAAGGGAGGAAGATCTGCCATTGGTCGACGGAGGCGCGCAGCTGAGCGAAGACGAATCGGTTCAATGGCTAGCGAGGACGTTCTTCCCTAGAGATAGAGCCGAGGATGACGATGTCGACCACAAACGGATCAGGAAAAGGGCGGATGATTTGAAGGTCCTGGCTGGTGATAGTCACGAGCCAGACTTCACTGAGCCCGAACTGAAACTGGTTGTGGCCGACTTCAACCCGAAGAAGGCACCCGGGATAGACGGACTAACAGCGGACATATGCAGACAGGTTATACTGAACGATACAAAGACGTACCTAGCCATAATAAATAAGTGCTGGAAACTTGAATATTTTCCCAAGGATTGGAAGATCGCCGTCGTTGTGGCTCTGCGCAAACCAGGCAAGGATAGCTATACGCACCCCAAGTCTTATCGACCTATTGGGCTTCTCCCAGTGATGGGAAAGGTCTTTGAGAAAATACTGGTGAGAAGGTTAACGCATCACCTGGTGCCCAGGATGAGCCCCCGTCAATTTGGCTTTACGCCCCAGCGCTCCACAGAGGACGCCCTCTACAGTCTGGTGACCCATTTGAAGAGCAAGCTTCGTGAGAAGAAGCTCATCACAATGGTGTCGCTGGACATTGAGGGCGCCTTCGATAGTGCTTGGTGGCCAGCAATCAAGGTCAGATTGGCGGAGGAGCAGTGCCCAGGTCGATTGCGGGGAACAATGTCCAGCTACCTCAGCGACCGCAAGGTTGTGGTAAGGTATGCTGGTCATGAACACACCCAGGACACCAGTATGGGGTGCGTACAGGGATCCATCGGGGGTCCCATACTTTGGAATCTCCTCCTGGATCCTCTGCTTAAGGACCTCGGGGAGGGGGAGGACTTCTGTCAGGCTTTTGCCGATGACATAGTCCTCGTCTTCTCGGGGGACACTGCGGAGGAGATAGAACGACGGGGAAATTCAACCCTCGAACGTGTTCGGAAGTGGGGCGTCGCGAATAGGTTGAGGTTTGCACCACACAAAACCCTTGCTATGGTGCTAACCAAAAAACTTAAGTACGACACTCCACGGCTGAGCATGGGCGGGGTGGGAATAGCCTTGTCGGAGGAGATTAAGATCCTGGGGCTAACGATAGATAGAGGCCTGACGTTCGGTGCCCACGCCGCAAATGTGTGTGCGAAGGCGCTGGGCGTCTATAAGCAACTGTCGAAAGCCGCCAGGGTTAGTTGGGGCCTCCACCCGGAAGTCGTGGGCCTGATTTACAACGCGGTGATAGAACCGATAGTAACATACGCAGCCAGTGCATGGGCTCCAGCCACAAGAAAGAAGAACGTACGAAAACACCTTGATACGGTACAACGAGTATTTGCGCAGAGGAGAATAAAGGCTTACCGCACGGTGTCTCTAAACGCAGCTCTGGTTCTGGCCGGGGCGATCCCCCTCGACATACGCGTCAGGGAAAATGCTTCCCTGTATGCGGTCAGGCGGGGATTGCAGCCGCCAGCACCGGATAGAGAAGCAGAGGCACCGACGCCATTCGCGGAAAGACCCCACCCAGCGCTCCATATGGACCACCAATTTTTAATGATACACAATCAAGAGGATATCGATGATAGGGTGGACAGTGCAGTGCGATACTACACAGATGGCAGCAAGATAAATGGCAAAGTAGGAGCTGCCATCTCCGTATGGAGAGAGAATGCGGAGATTAAAACAATTAAAATGAACCTGCCATCGTACTGCACTGTCTATCAGGCTGAATTGCTGGCCATATGTGAAGCCGCTAGGGTGGCAACACAAGACCAAGCCGAATCCTGCGCAATACTGAGCGACTCCAGAGCAGCTGTACACACTATTGTTAACAACAGCTCAACGCATAGACTTGCGATTCGCACCAGAGCATATCTCAAAGAAGCCGCTGAACACCACAAGGCTGTGCAGCTGTTCTGGGTCAAGGCCCACACTGGCATCGCCGGCAATGAGCGCGCCGACCAATTGGCGAAGGAAGCAGCCCTGAAGATAAAAAGGAAACCCCCTTACGATAAGTGCCCCATATCGTTCGCCAAGCGTGAGATCCGACGACTTGCGCTCGTCGAATGGAATGAACGCTACCAACTCGGCACAACAGCAGGGGTCACCAGACTATTCTTACCAAACATTACCGATGCATATTCGATCATGAAAAAGGTAGACATCACAGCGGAAATAACCCAAGCGTTGACTGGCCACGGCGGGTTTGCAGCATACCTGCACCGATTTGGTTGCAAGGACGACCCGTCGTGTGAATGCGATATGAATATAGAAGAATCGGTGTTGCACCTGTTGTTTGACTGCCCTATACACAGCAACCGCAGGTGCAACACTGAACATCTACTTAATGTACAATTAACTCCCGCTAATATAGTCACCATAATGAAGAACACAAAAACTAGGAACATATTCTTTGAGTATAGCAAGGAGGTAATTAAAAGGGCAAATTCAAGGAACAAATAAAGTACCCAATACGTACACCAACAATCACACATATATATTTATTTATTTAGATCTCTTTTCTATAAAACGAAAACCCTTAGTGAGGATGGTCGGAGTCGGATAAAATTACAATATAACAACCAAGAGCAATTATATAAACAATAGAATAAGTAAAGATAAAATGTACTCAACAAGCAATATTAAATGTGCATAAGTATAACGCAATAGCGATTAATCATCAAATTGTAAATAGCACGTAAGAAAAATTTGTGTAAAACATTAGCGAGTAGAAATGTATTGTATGTAAATAATAGTTCCCATGTATAGTTAGTAAAGATAAGCATCCCCGAAGGGGAACTGAAAAACTCATTACCCCAGCCTTGTATAAGTGTAGGAAATATCTGACTAAAGTCAGATGCCTGTAGTCCTGGTTAAATGCACCCGGACAAAATAAAAAAAAAAAAAAAAAAAAAAAAAAAAAAAAAAAAAAAAAAAAAAACCTAACCTAACCTAACCTAACCTAACCTAACCTAACCTAACCTAACCTAACCTAACCTAACCTAACCTAACCTAACCTAACCTAACCTAACCTAACCTAACCTAACCTAACCTAACCTAACCTAACCTAACCTAACCTAACCTAACCTAACCTAACCTAACCTAACCTAACCTAACCTAACCTAACCTAACCTAACCTAACCTAACCTAACCTAACCTAACCTAACCTAACCTAACCTAACCTAACCTAACCTAACCTAACCTAACCTAACCTAACCTAACCTAACCTAACCTAACCTAACCTAACCTAACCTAACCTAACCTAACCTAACCTAACCTAACCTAACCTAACCTAACCTAACCTAACCTAACCTAACCTAACCTAACCTAACCTAACCTAACCTAACCTAACCTAACCTAACCTAACCTAACCTAACCTAACCTAACCTAACCTAACCTAACCTAACCTAACCTAACCTAACCTAACCTAACCTAACCTAACCTAACCTAACCTAACCTAACCTAACCTAACCTAACCTAACCTAACCTAACCTAACCTAACCTAACCTAACCTAACCTAACCTAACCTAACCTAACCTAACCTAACCTAACCTAACCTAACCTAACCTAACCTAACCTAACCTAACCTAACCTAACCTAACCTAACCTAACCTAACCTAACCTAACCTAACCTAACCTAACCTAACCTAACCTAACCTAACCTAACCTAACCTAACCTAACCTAACCTAACCTAACCTAACCTAACCTAACCTAACCTAACCTAACCTAACCTAACCTAACCTAACCTAACCTAACCTAACCTAACCTAACCTAACCTAACCTAACCTAACCTAACCTAACCTAACCTAACCTAACCTAACCTAACCTAACCTAACCTAACCTAACCTAACCTAACCTAACCTAACCTAACCTAACCTAACCTAACCTAACCTAACCTAACCTAACCTAACCTAACCTAACCTAACCTAACCTAACCTAACCTAACCTAACCTAACCTAACCTAACCTAACCTAACCTAACCTAACCTAACCTAACCTAACCTAACCTAACCTAACCTAACCTAACCTAACCTAACCTAACCTAACCTAACCTAACCTAACCTAACCTAACCTAACCTAACCTAACCTAACCTAACCTAACCTAACCTAACCTAACCTAACCTAACCTAACCTAACCTAACCTAACCTAACCTAACCTAACCTAACCTAACCTAACCTAACCTAACCTAACCTAACCTAACCTAACCTAACCTAACCTAACCTAACCTAACCTAACCTCACAGTCACGCGACAGCCGTGGTCGCGAGTGTCACGCTTTGGAGCCGCTCCGCGCACGAAAATTCAATTAAAGTGGAAAAAGTTCACCGATCTCAGTGAAAGTGGTGTCAAAACACGCGCGAATCCACCTACAACGCGAGTGCATAAAACCAAGTTCGTGGACCTCAAGGTCGAAGTACAATCACGAAAAAACCAATTTCAAGGTTAATTTTAGCACGTGGTGAGACACTAAAGTGAGTTTAACTCGTGATTTTCAGCGGACGCTCACGTATCGGCAACTGCTATTGTGTGGGGAATTACCCCCCGCACCCCCTTAGTGAGTTTCGGAATTTTCCGTGTGAAAAACAAAAAGTTACAAGCGAAAAATCAAAAAGCACGTGGCCACGAGGTCAGTGAATCTGACCTTCAACAGTCACCTTGACCTTCCCCCGGGAGGCTGCGTTCCACCAGGAGTCGGGAGGCACTTAGAGCTTCATCCTGTCATCAATAGAAGCCGAGATATGGAGGAAAGAAGATAAAACGATCGGTTCGAGTACTTCACACCCCTGTAGCTCCGTGGATCGATCTGCACCCCCCGGATTTTTTGATTAAAGTAGGTCGAAAATATTGTAAAGTATATTTGGTGAAAGTTTCGTGGAAATCGGGAGGATAATTTTCGAGATATACAAATTTTCTTTAAAAGCAGTCCCAAACTACCCACCACGTGGTTTTCAAACTACGTCCCCACCATCATCCCCATATAGTACATCTGGTTCCTTATTCATCCTAGTATATCCCCAAATTTTTTCAAAATTTTCCTATCAATACAATAGATTTTCCTAGAACAAAAACCGTAAAATTAATTCTTTTTGCGGTTTTGGTTTTGGGAAAATTTTTTAGTTCCATTTTTTGTAAATTCACCCATTATCCCCCCCCCTTCACGAAATTTACACCATATAGAGGACCATATACAGGACTTACTGGTATTTTTTGTAAAATCGTAGGACAAATAGGGAAGACCCTGTGCGGTCCCAAAGGCGGTATAGTACCCGAGTACCAACCGCAAGAAAACTTAAAACTCATTTTCCGGGGAAAATACGCGTCCTAGGTCATTTTTGACCATTTTTTTGGGGGCCCCCCCCCTTGAACCCCCCCCACACTTTCTACCGGAGAGAAAGTCTTTGCCCCCCTGGCTATCGATCGGACTAATTTTTACCCCCCTATCCCCACTTTCAGGTTGGGACTTAGGCGATTTTTGCGCTAATAGTAAGGGGTAACTTTGGGGCAGTGTGGAGGGGCTATTAATAAAGTCCACTACCAATAGTAGTAGGGGGACCCTTAAGGGGATAGAGGAGCATTGGACCGGGTGGGGATTGACCCCCCCCCCCCTAAAGTATAGGGTGACCTTAGGACATTGTATTTAGACTATAGAAATAAGGACTTGTAAAAAACTAGCATAAGATATAACTATAAGTATAAATTAAGTCACGTGACTATAACATAGAAATAGATATAAATTTTAAGGTAGCCTAATTAATAGTCTTAATTCATCGATATATAGTTAGTATAGCCTGAGCTCTTTCATTTGAGCCCTCGCACGTCAAAATCGGACGTAAATTGACAAAGTTAGGCCAGGGTAGGCCACCGTAGGTCAACCCCAAAAAACTTTAAAGAGTTATAACTCCGCCCCATCTTAAGTTAGCGCGTCGCGGTTTTCTGTGTTGTGGGTCCCCGGCGAAGGAGTACCGATCCCCTGGGGTCAGGAGGGGATAGCACCCCACAAAATTTTGATTTCGGTAGACGGTGCCGGCGTGTGCGGGGCACGGGGGGAAACCCCATAGTTCAAACCCGAACTTCCTGCGACCGATAGGGCCGAAGTTATCGGCGTTCGAAAATTCCCTGGAGGTGTTGGGGGTGTCTGGGTGTGATTTTCGAACTGCTGTAACTCGAGAACTATTGGTCGTAGAGACTTGCGGTTTCCTCTCCTGTCAAGCGCACGGGGATCCCCACCTGAAGCCGTGATCACCTTTCTTCTGGCTCTTCTTCTTCCATCTTCTTCTTCTTCTTTTTTCTTTTTTCTTCTTCTCTTTTCTTCTTTTTGGTTAAGGACGGTCTCCGGACACGCCGACTCGATCCCAGCAGCAAGCCGCGACCGCTATCTCCAGAAGATACGGACTTCTGAAATAAAAATTTTGTTAAAATTGGTTAAAATTTTTTCCATTGTATTTAATTTGATTCTGGCTTCCCCCGCAGAGTCTTCGGGCCGGTGGCAACAATTGTTTGTTATCGTTGTAACAATTCATTTTGTGCCGCAGCCTAGGGGCTCGTGGGAGAGCTAAAAATTGTTATATTTTTCTTTAAACCGTACACATTTTTGGCGGAGGTATTTTATATAACTGACAAATTTTTAATTTTAAGCTTAGCTATAAGACACAGGTATTTTACAACCTGTTTTAGAAGATAAGTATATTTTGACAAACCGTAATTTTATGACTATTGGAAACTTTACATCCACTGTACATATTAGTCTTAAGACTGGGATTATACCCCTTACTTATTTTATTTTACTTTTACATTAGCTAGTAATTGATATTTTGACTACTAAAGACCAGGGCCCTTTACACCCAATTCATTACACACATTAATTTGATCAAATTTATATAACATTAGTTGATTTACACACTTCAGTGACACTACCGAGCAATCTACACTCGGTTACACTAACATTGACACCCGCAGACCCCACATCAACATGTACAGATCACCGCCTCAAGATAGGC
>CM063445.1:38836519-38844019 GCA_032191425.1 Lymantria dispar
GAGCCCAAACTCGCCGGGTCTAGGCCCAATATCTGCGATTTTACAATTCCTGGGGGTGTTAGGGGGTGTTCGTGGTTGGCCGCGAAAATTTTCAAAGTCCCATATCTCCGAAAGTATACGTCGTAGCGGATCGCGGTTTTCGGTCCAAGGGAAGATAGGCAGAGGCCTACGGACATATATTCAAAATTGCCCATTTGGGCAATATTTTTTACATTTACGTTTTTTCAGCATAGACTGATAGTCCTAGTGACGCCATTGTCAACGTCGAAAACCCCGTGCTCCTCGGACTGATAGTTACGGAGATATTCGCGTCCAAAGTTAGGTTTTGACAGCTCGGCGGCCATCTTGGATTTTTTCAGGAGGCCGTATCTTTGGAGATATTGCACGTGGAGCGCTGAGATTTTGTAGGCGGGTTAAGGGGGGAGTAAGGGGTTGGGGGGACTTAGTTTTTTCAAAATTGGGGACAAAAATTTTTGGCACTTGGTTTTCATTTCTCGTTGGTAGAACTCCCAACTCCACGCCTGCAGGTCGAATCGCGACATCTCTGCGACAAATAGATCCGAAGATATTGCCGACCAAAGTTCTGTCCGGCGGCCATCTTGAAAGGGTTCAAGTGGCCTTAACTTCGTCATTTATTGAGCTAGCGCGACGCGGTTTTCGCTGTTGGGGGTCCCTTGGGAAGGAGTATCGATCCCCTTGGGTGCTGAGTGGATTCGGACCCACAAAATTACGATCACAGCGGAGGGTGCCCGAGTGTGGAGGGCGCCTTAGGAAGTCTCACTGTTCAAACCCGAACTTCCTGCGACCAGTAGAACCGGAGATATAGGCCTTCGAAAATTGCCGGGGGGTGTTGGAACTCTTTGGGTGTGATTTTCGAAGGGCCGTAGCTCCGTAACTATTGGGCGTAGAGGATTGCGGCTTCTTCTGGCGTTAATCGCATAAGGAGCTCTATCCCAAGCTGTCATCGTCTTTCTTCTGGCTCTTCTGCCTCTTCTGTAACTTCTTCTTTATACTTCTTTTGTCTTCTTTTCTCTTCTTTTTGATCTGCGACGTGCTCCTGACTCCTCGGGGCTCTTGGCACCGGGGGCTGTGTCCGCTAAGCGTAGGAAAAGCCGAGCCCCGAAAATTCAAAATTTTTACATTTTTGTAAAATAAATTTTGGCATCATATTTGGAGTGGTTGGCCCATACGCAGTCTTCCGGCCGGTGGCGACAACTGGTTATTGCGCTTGGCAATTAATCCATTTTGTGCTGCAGCCGGGGCCTGGTCTGAGTGAGCCCTCAACGATTGAGTTATAGAATTCACTATTACAAAACGAACACCTCCATATAGTTAAGTTAGCTAGTAAGTTAGATATAAGACAGCAGGGCGTTTACACCCTACAATTTTAAGTCCTTATTAATCTTAATGTTATTTTATTTTATTTTACCTGTTTTTACATTGTAACGTCCTATTTTATTGACTAAGGATCTTTACATCCTAAAAATATTTTGACTTTATACATATATAGATATAAGATTCTACGACAACGGGTATTATACACCCAAAAGTTTAACTTTATATAACAGATACATTGGGATTTATACCCATTAGCTGAATAAGTTTTGATTACAGGGCTTTACACCCTGGAAATTGTAAAACATTTTATTTTATTCCATTTCAATTATTAATTTAGATAAACCAAATCGCTTTATTTTATTAATAGCGGTCTAAATTACCGCATTAGTGATTGTGAAACCGGGTTGACCCAGGATACCACTGCTCAGCTTTTACACTGAACAGTGACCTTTCTATATACCCACAAAACATCTCGGTTAATCAAGATGCATCGTACACCCCCACCTCATAGACAAACAACCAGCATGACATTGTTAAAAGAACAGCAAAAACAGCATCAACAACAAGAACACAAGCAGGAAGAAACACAAACACAGACACAACAACAAACACAATCCACACAAAACGACCAACAACAGAATCAACAACACAACCAGGAATACAAACCACAACATCAGAAACACGAACAACAAAATCACACAATAGAAGCACAACAACAAAGACGTAGATCTGGAAATAAGGTCTCTGAGACAGTTGACGGGTTCGAAAGAATGAAGACAACAGTTTGTAACACAACTTTTAACTTCATTGACGGGGACACTTCAACTCCAGTCGACATACCAAAAAATTCTCAAAGACGACCTCGGGTACATCCTGAGAAACCAGCACAAAGTGATGACAAAGGGGGTGACGAAATAGAAAGGAGAGAAGAGGAATTACTGATAGTAATATCACCACCTAATCAAAAGACAAAACAAGATAAGAAGACAAAGAACAATCCAAAAATCATGAATCCCAACAGGGAAGAGGAAATGAGAAAAGACACACCCCCAAGGAGGGTTACAGCAATACAAGGAGGAATTACGAAGAAAAGGACTGGTATTGCTGATGCGATGAGAGTGATTCACGCCGGTATAACTAAGTGTTTAGCAGATTCTAGAAATTTTAAAACAGAACTAAAGAAAGGTGCCATAGGACACCTCGATAAACTGCTAACACTGATAGACAAAGTGGAAAAACTCGAAACGCAGAAGGAAGGAGAACACAAAGAAGAAATTAAAGAAGAAAGGGATCTGAATACAACGAAAATAGAAGACACAGTTAGGTCTATGATGGAAAGAGAACGAGAGAAATTAGAGAGTGTGTTAAAGGAGCACACAAATGCACTAACTGATAGTATACTAGCTATGAATGCATACAAGAATGCCCTGGAGAACGCCCCGATAGCAAACTCACTCGAGGGTAAAGGAGATGACAAAGGTGCGATCGCAGGGGATGTCTGTCAGATAAAGGAGGTCGTGATGGAAATCAGACAACAAACGACCAAAGTGGTGGAAAACCTACCCTCCTATGCAGACATTGCCTCTGGACAGAAAACCACAAAAGGCACCATACTAAGACCCATGCACAGCATAATTGTCACCTCTAATGCCGTAACGCCTACATATGAGGAAACAAGAGATCAAATAAGGAGTACTCTGAAGGCAAAAGAGACAGGGCTGCAGATAGATGGGCTTAGAGGAATCCGCAATGGCAAGGTAGTCATAAGTTGCTCGACTAAAGCGGAAGTCCAGAAGGCTGCCGAAAGGCTCAAAACGAATAAGGACTTAAAAATTGAGCAAGCAAAAAACAATAATCCGCTCATTATATTACGCAACATAATGTCATGCAACACGGAAGATGACATCAAAATGGCCTTCAAAACCCAGAACAAAGACCTAATAGAGGGTCTTGATTCTGAGGAAATGAAAATAGAAGAACGGTTTCGGAGGAAAGCCCGTAATTCCTTGCAGAGCCATGTTGTACTTAGAGTCTCCCCGAGGTTGTGGAAGAGGGTGACCGAAAAGGGGAAACTCTACACCGACATACAACAAGTAGTGGTAGAAGACCAAACCCCACTTATCCAATGCTCGAGATGCTTGGAATACGGCCATGGGAAAAAGACATGCAAGGAGAAAGAAAACCGTTGCCACCATTGCGGAGATTTCCACAACAAAGTAGAATGCCCAAGGCGTATAGCCGGACAACCGCCGACATGTTCCAATTGTAGCAAGAGGGAACACCTGAATGCAGAACATGCGGTGTTTAGTGAGGAATGTATAATACGCCAAAGGAATGACGAACTAGCCCGGAAAAGTATTAGCTATTGCTAAGGGCACCACGGGGCAAAATAGGTATACTCCAACTCCCACTTCCATCGCCCTACAGGCTAATCTGCAGAGGAAGGATCTGGCCACCACAGAATTGATAAATGAGGCTAATAAACTGAAAGCGATGTTTGCCTTGGTTCAGGAGCCTTACGTGGGGGGGCAAAAAGCTATGAAGTCGTACGGCACCGCAAGGACGTACCAAAATACGAACCATGGAGATGGCGTGGTGAAGGCGGCGATCGTCGTGTTTAATCCGGCAGTCGCTGTCACTTTGAATCACAAGCACACCACGAACAACATTGTCGTGGTCACAATGAAAACCAGCACATGGGAAATCCTTGCGGTGTCGTTTTACTTTGAACCTTGCCAGGACATCGAACCCTACCTTAGACAGTTGATAAACATCTGTAAGGAAACCAACATCAAGAAAATACTGATAGGAGGAGATGCCAATGCCAAAAACATCTGGTGGGGTGGCCAGCGCACGGACAAAAGAGGGGAAGCTACCATGTGTGCACTATTGGAAATGGGGTTACAGGTGCTGAACGACGGCAACGCTCCTACCTTTGATACGATAAGAGGCAATCGTAGATTGACTAGCTTCGTGGACATCACCGCCTGTTCGGATGAAATGCTACCGTTGATGGACGACTGGAAAGTGGCTGATGATCTGACCGGCTCTGACCATAGCGGAATCATTTTAAAACTCAAGCTTCAGAAATCACTGGGCATCATGATTAGCAGGACCACACGGAAATATAAAACCAACAAAGTTAACTGGCACCAATTTTTGACAAAATTGGGTCAGCTTAAAACTAACAATAGTATAAATGTCGATACGATTCACAAAATTAAAACCAAAACAGAAATAGATAACTTTATAGATAAATTTACATTAGCAATAACACAAGCCTGCGATCATACGATGCCTAGGAAAAAAGCTATTGAGAGGACACGCATTCCATGGTGGTCTAAGGAGCTGGAGATCCTGAAGCGGGGAGTCGCCATCAGCAAGCGTCGAATCCGAACGACGTCTACAAGGTTTAGGGGCGAGGCTGTTGAGCAATACCTCAAGGCAAAAATGGAATATGAAGGTAGAGCAAAGGCCGCGCAGATAGCCAGTTGGAAAGAGTTCTGCAATAAGCAGACTAGGGAGGGGATTTGGGAGGGGATCTACAGGGTTATACGTAACACAAAGAAAAGAGAAGAAGATTTACCGTTGATTGATCGTGGCGTACAGCTGGATCCTAAACGATCGGTCGAGCTGCTGGCTAAAACATTTTACCCCAGCGATAAAACTGAAGACGATGACGCCGGCCACAGCCGGATCAGGAGAATGGCGGAGGATATAAAGTCTCCGGTAATTGCTACGCAAGAACCGGACTTTACAGACGTTGAACTAAGATCGGCTGTGGCCGACTTCAATCCGAAGAAAGCTCCTGGGGGTGATGGACTTACCGCCGATATCTGCTCACGAGTAATCTTGAGTGATACTAACACATATCTGGCGATTATAAACAAGTGCTGGCAGCTGGAGTATTTTCCACATAGCTGGAAGGAGGCCGTCGTGGTCGTGCTGCGGAAGCCGGGAAAGGACAACTACACACATCCCAAATCGTATAGACCAATCGGGCTTCTCCCGGTCCTAGGCAAGGTCTATGAAAAAATGCTGGTAAGAAGACTGACTCATCACCTGGTGCCCAAAATGAGCCTCCGCCAGTTTGGCTTTATGCCCCAGCGCTCCACTGAGGACGCCCTCTACAGTCTGGTGACCCATGTGAAAGACAAACTTCGTGAGAAGAAGCTTATCACTATGGTGTCGCTGGACATTGAGGGCGCCTTCGATAGCGCTTGGTGGCCGGCAATAAAGGTTAGACTGGTGGAAGAGCAGTGCCCAGGGCGTTTGAGGGGAACGATGGCCAGCTACCTGAATGATAGAACAGTCAGAGTAAGGTATGCTGGCCATGAACACGTCCAGAAGACCAGCATGGGATGTGTGCAGGGATCCATTGGGGGCCCCATCTTGTGGAATCTCCTGTTGGACCCACTGCTGAAGGATCTCACGGGAGGGGGAGTTCACTGTCAAGCGTTTGCTGACGACATTGTTCTCACCTTCTCTGGGGAGACAGCGGAGGATGTCCAGCGGCAGGGGAATTCAGCCCTCGACCTTGTTCAGAAGTGGGGTGTAAGAAACAGACTCAGGTTTGCACCACACAAGACAATTGCGATGGTGCTAACCAAAAGACTGAAGTACGACACTCCACGGCTGAGCATGGGCGGGGTAGGAATTGCCTTGTCAAAGGAGATAAAGCTCCTGGGGCTCACGATGCGCCCACGCTGCAAATGTTTGTGGCAAGGCGCTGGGGGTTTATAAGCAGTTGTCGAGAGCCGCCAGGGTGAGTTGGGGCCTTCACCCGGAGATCGTCAGCACGATTTACAACGCGGTCGTCGAGCCCATCGTAACGTACGCGGCCGGTGCATGGGCGTCAGAAACAAGGAGGAAGTGCGTATGCAAGCACATCAACACCGTCCAGAGATTATTTGCGCAGGCGAGGATTAAGGCTTATCGCACGGTGTCTCTCAATGCGGCGCTGGTGTTGGCGGGGGCACTCCCCCTTGATCTGCGTATTAGGGAAAATGCTTCCCTGTACGCGATCAGGAGGGGATTGCGGCCGCCCATACCGGACAGGGCTGTGGAGACACCGTTGCCGTATGCGGAAAAACCCCATCCAGCGCAGCATATGAACCACAGTTTCATAAAACTTGATACACTTCAGGAAGTCGAGGAGGGGGTGGACTGTGCGGTACAGATTTTCACTGACGGCAGTAAGATAGAAGGCAAGGTGGGTGCGGCGATTTCCATTTGGAAAAATGCTGCCGAAACCAGGAACATCAAGCTAAATCTGCCTACGTACTGCACAGTGTATCAGGCCGAACTGCTGGCCATATGCCAGGCTGCAAAGGTGGCAGTCCAAGACTTCTCTGAGCCTTGCGCAATTCTCTCAGACTCTAGAGCAGCACTAGAGACAGTAGTGAACAACGACTCAACGCACAGATTGGCTGCAACAACCAGAGCCTACCTTAAAGAAGCCTATGAACTGGGGAAACCAATTAGACTTTTTTGGATTAAGGCCCACGCGGGGATAGACGGTAATGAACGCGCCGACAAACTTGCCAAAGAAGCCGCTCTTCGTGTAAAAAAGAAGCCTGTATACGATTTGTGCCCGGTTTCATTCGCCAAGCGGGGAATACGCATGGCCGCGCTTGGCGAGTGGAACGAGAGATATCAGAAGGGCATTACGGCAAATGTCACGAAAATGTACTTACCGGACGCGATTGAGGCGTATAAAATAGTTCGCAAGATAGAGTTTGGACCCAGGATCACACAAGCCCTAACGGGCCACGGTGGCTTTGCAGCATACTTGCACAGGTTTAACTGTAACAGTAACCCTTACTGTGCATGCGATCCTGACACTGAGGAATCGGTGCTGCATCTGTTGTTTGACTGCCCTATACACAGCAAGCGCAGATGCGACACCGAACACCTCCTTAATGAACGCATCCTGCCACAGACACTGGCCGGGATTATGAAAAAGAAAAGAACTAGGGAAATCTTCATCGAATATATTAAGAGAATAACACAAATTGCAAACAATAGAAATAAACAAACATCAACATCAAACACAAACACATATACATAACATAAATATTTTAGAATAAATCAAGAATGGAATGAAGTAAACAGATATATGTATACAATATGTACATCAATAAAGTATGCCTAATTTGAATT
>CM063445.1:38846519-38957722 GCA_032191425.1 Lymantria dispar
TACCTACCTACCTACCTACCTACCTACCTACCTACCTACCTACCTACCTACCTACCTACCTACCTACCTACCTACCTACCTACCTACCTACCTACCTACCTACCTACCTACCTACCTACCTACCTACCTACCTACCTACCTACCTACCTACCTACCTACCTACCTACCTACCTACCTACCTACCTACCTACCTACCTACCTACCTACCTACCTACCTACCTACCTACCTACCTACCTACCTACCTACCTACCTACCTACCTACCTACCTACCTACCTACCTACCTACCTACCTACCTACCTACCTACCTACCTACCTACCTACCTACCTACCTACCTACCTACCTACCTACCTACCTACCTACCTACCTACCTACCTACCTACCTACCTACCTACCTACCTACCTACCTACCTACCTACCTACCTACCTACCTACCTACCTACCTACCTACCTACCTACCTACCTACCTACCTACCTACCTACCTACCTACCTACCTACCTACCTACCTACCTACCTACCTACCTACCTACCTACCTACCTACCTACCTACCTACCTACCTACCTACCTACCTACCTACCTACCTACCTACCTACCTACCTACCTACCTACCTACCTACCTACCTACCTACCTACCTACCTACCTACCTACCTACCTACCTACCTACCTACCTACCTACCTACCTACCTACCTACCTACCTACCTACCTACCTACCTACCTACCTACCTACCTACCTACCTACCTACCTACCTACCTACCTACCTACCTACCTACCTACCTACCTACCTACCTACCTACCTACCTACCTACCTACCTACCTACCTACCTACCTACCTACCTACCTACCTACCTACCTACCTACCTACCTACCTACCTACCTACCTACCTACCTACCTACCTACCTACCTACCTACCTACCTACCTACCTACCTACCTACCTACCTACCTACCTACCTACCTACCTACCTACCTACCTACCTACCTACCTACCTACCTACCTACCTACCTACCTACCTACCTACCTACCTACCTACCTACCTACCTACCTACCTACCTACCTACCTACCTACCTACCTACCTACCTACCTACCTACCTACCTACCTACCTACCTACCTACCTACCTACCTACCTACCTACCTACCTACCTACCTACCTACCTACCTACCTACCTACCTACCTACCTACCTACCTACCTACCTACCTACCTACCTACCTACCTACCTACCTACCTACCTACCTACCTACCTACCTACCTACCTACCTACCTACCTACCTACCTACCTACCTACCTACCTACCTACCTACCTACCTACCTACCTACCTACCTACCTACCTACCTACCTACCTACCTACCTACCTACCTACCTACCTACCTACCTACCTACCTACCTACCTACCTACCTACCTACCTACCTACCTACCTACCTACCTACCTACCTACCTACCTACCTACCTACCTACCTACCTACCTACCTACCTACCTACCTACCTACCTACCTACCTACCTACCTACCTACCTACCTACCTACCTACCTACCTACCTACCTACCTACCTACCTACCTACCTACCTACCTACCTACCTACCTACCTACCTACCTACCTACCTACCTACCTACCTACCTACCTACCTACCTACCTACCTACCTACCTACCTACCTACCTACCTACCTACCTACCTACCTACCTACCTACCTACCTACCTACCTACCTACCTACCTACCTACCTACCTACCTACCTACCTACCTACCTACCTACCTACCTACCTACCTACCTACCTACCTACCTACCTACCTACCTACCTACCTACCTACCTACCTACCTACCTACCTACCTACCTACCTACCTACCTACCTACCTACCTACCTACCTACCTACCTACCTACCTACCTACCTACCTACCTACCTACCTACCTACCTACCTACCTACCTACCTACCTACCTACCTACCTACCTACCTACCAACCACCGCTTGACGTCGAAGTTTAACTATTCTAAATAGTAGCCCTTTGGCAAATCTTAATATTGCGATTTACAAAAATTTACTATCGCCATCTAGGTCTAATATGCTGTATGAGTTTGTTCTTTATAAGTAATTTTCCTCTTAATATTTCCTTAATACGTTTGGTTTCAAATCGTTGTTTTAAATGTTTTCATCTATTTGCCATTACATAAAAAAATTATCCGGGAGTTCATTTATACGCTCTCGCGATATACCGGAGTATCGACGACGACCTATGTACTGTACCTAAAAATCGAATGTATGCAAGCATGAACGTGCTGGTATGGCAGGTAGGAATGAATCGATACCATCTACGTATCGATACTTTTATCGATACTGAATCGGTCGTTTAATATCGGTACTCAATCAGTATCGATTGAAAAATATCGATAATTACTCGTATTGGTATCGAATCGATTGTGAAGTATCGAATTCTATTCATATATATTATCCTTACTAATATTATAAATGCGAAAATAACTCTTGTCTAAAACATTGAACCAATTTTGATGAAATTTGGTACACAGGTTGACAATAGCTTGAAAAAGTACATAGGCTACTTATTATCGTTAAAAAAAAAAAAAAAAATAGGTTATAAAAGGTTGAAATAGGGATAACATGTTGTATGGAAATTCGCCATTTTTGATGATAGAACCGTAAATCTTTGTATTAAGGCACTTGTTAATAAATAAATATTCCTTCTAACTTGTTGGAAATTTTACTCACATGGGGATGAAATTCAACCCCTAATGGTCCAAAAGCATATAGCCGAAAACTGGTATTTTAAATTTTGGAAGTCTACGTGTTAAGTTAAAGGGACTATTTACTGCGTTTACAGAGACAAAGCTTTATAATAATTTAAACATGAGGGTGCACCGCCTCATTATTGGAGTGACGTGCGTGATTATTTAAATATGAAATTTGATGATAGGTGTATAGGACGTGAGACGTAACACGCTCAACCAAACCTACTCATTAGTATATACATAGCTTATTAAGATAATATATGGTTGACCGAGCTTCGCTTAGTATATTTTTGATGTGAATCATCTATAGGCGAGGGTGACCGCGATCTTCGCGTGGCGTTTAGCGCCACGCCTTGCGGTTCCCTCTTAATTAACTAATATTTAATATCTGGATGCATATATCTACATTTTTGTAACGAAATCATGGTGCGATTTAAAATTTTGTACAACGCCATGTAGTGAACTCAAAGTAAATTCTTACCTATAATGTATACTAATGAAAATAAATATTTATTGAATAAAAATCATCATTTTCTGGAAAAAAATCGCGTCATTTTATTAATACTTTATACCATATTATTTCCTGTAGTAATCTATTTTTTTTATGCATATATACTTGTTTTATAAATTAATGTGCAATTCTCTAACTTAATAATATAAATATATCAGTAGGTTTGGTCGGGACCTTGGGGGGAGGCCTGATAGCGTCACTCCCCTCCGAGTCCGATGCGAAGCTGCCACCCTTTTGCAGGGGGCGCTTCCGATCCCTCTTGTCTGGGGAAGGGCCTCCTCCCTCTCCCTCCTAACATTTAGGGCCGCCGTGAAAGCCCTCGCCGCAGGATGCAGCTCAGACTTCTCGGCAGGCCCCCTATCCAGCACTACACGGCACTCCTTATCAGTGACCATCCCGGCCGACCTACCTCCAGTCACCCCAGACGGCCCAAACGGCTTCAGCCTCTCGGCGGCCCCCCTACAATCTTCGGACGACCTGCCTGTCCCACTGGACGGCCCTGCCCCGACCGACGGTCCCGCAGCGATCTCGCCGCCCTCGTCCCCACCTTGGCTGACTTGCAGCCCATTGATCTCCTCGGCGGACGGCTCTTTGATACCACCCTCGTCCGCCGACATCTTCAAGATCGACCCGGCGTCCACAGATGGCCCTGCAGCACTGCCGCCCTCATCCGTTGATAACTCGTAGGCCACGTCGGTCTCCGATTCTTCGGACAGCCCCGTCGAGCTGTCGCTCCTTCTATTCTTGGACGGCACTGCAGCACCGCCGCCCTCGTCCTTTGACGGCTCTGCGGCGGTGCCGCCCTCGTCGCTTGACAGCCCCGTCGAGCTGTCACGTACGCCACACTTCTTTAGGGACAGCTCTGCGGCTTTCCCGCCCTCGTCCCGCGACGGCCCTGCAGCTGATCCGCCCTCGTCGCTCTCCTCTTCTTTCGACGGCCGGGCAGCAATGGCGTTCACGTTCCGCGACGGCCCTGCGGTGGCTGCGGTCTGTTATACGGGTATCCTTAAGTATGTTTTTAAAAAATAAACTTATTTAATTTCACACGAACTTGTATTGAAATAAAACTTAGAGGTAGTGAATACAAATAGTAGAGGCAACCGTGCTCGACGAAGATTGAAACCGGACTGAGGAGAGGGCTAAGCTAACTAGATAGGAAGGCGAAAGTGCTGATGGATATGTAGGAAGAGTTAGCATTTTAGGGAACATCAGGAAACTGTAACAGCGCCCCGCTTAAGACGAAACTTACACCCCAGAGTGAAGTTTATGTCTGAATTCTAATTCTAGGAGTGTCCAGAGTGATAGGAGAACTAAGCTCCATCTCGGGATGAGAATCTGGGTGAAAAATGACGCTAGTTTCGGTTGAAGGGGGAAAGCAGCGGTTGCGGTACAAATAAAGCTAACCTAAGTAAAAGATAAATAACATACAATATACAATAATTGGTACATGAAAATTATTTATTTGTATTTTTCTGGGTTTCGCAATAAATTTATTTAATTCTTTATTAAGCGTAGCAAAACCTTGATTATTATTTAATACACGTCTAATATTGAAATGTTTAATGTTCATTTCGGGCAATATATTGTCTGAATACGTTGGTATACTAAAGTTACTATTTATAATATTATAATCCGGGTTAATGTGAGTTACGTTAATTTTAATATTATGTTTCGTGAATAATGGAAATCCATTACAGAACTCAGTACAACCTAGAGGGACCCGTAATACTCCAGTTCCGATTATATTGGTTTCATAAACATTGTTATTTTGGCAATCGAGAGTGAATTTAGTAACATTTGAAATAACAAATATCCATTCATTATTGTATAATTCTTGCCAAATTTCAAGGTTACCCTTAAACAGTTTTATCGGACACTGGTTGGGTATAAATGTTATCGTTTTAGATACAATTTCTGTTTCACATATAGGGTGAGTTACACTAGATAGAATATTAACGTTGTCGCAGATGTAGTTAGCATTAACAGATTTACAGTTATCTAGGTAGGTTATCTAACTGACAATATTGATTCTTATCTCTAGACAGTCCTACATAAGTAGTGGAAGGAATAATCGTACTATAAGTATTATTTTGGTGTAGAGATGGCAATGGCAAAGTATGATATAAACCAAACTCTAGAGGATGAACTAATGGTATCTTAACTATGAATATAATGGGGGGCGCGGCCGGAGCACCTCCTCGTGGTGCTCCCTGGTAACGTCCATTTGGACGGACAAGATTCCGGCAGGGGGAGGTCTCCGCGTGCGGCTCTGGTGGCAGAGCGCAGGGCGGATCTGACCCGGGGCCAATGGGGCGGATGTGCCTCATGGCACTCCGTCGCCAGGGACGGTTGCGTCACGGCCCGGGGGCGTGACGGGTCGGTCGCTCGCGAGCGGCCAGATACGGAAGGCCCAAACCGTAATCCTGAGCAAGGGGGGTCAGGACCGGGGGTCTTCGGACCGCAGGGAAGAAAACCCCTATAAAAAATTACCCCAATCTTAAGTATGTATGACTGGTGGGTTAAGAAGCGCGTGAGCGTCCAGTCGTTAGAGTGGTAGTCAAGGCAAGACTCAAAAACGTCCAACAACATGGCAGAAGTCAATACTAGTAGTACTTCACCAGAGGGTCCCGGCCAGGCCGGGGAATCCCTTGCTGTGCCGGTGCTTGCACGCGACGTCCATTTGGAGTCGCGCCCAAGTCCCGGCACAGTCAGTCCCCAATCGTATGGGTGGGGGACAACTACTGCCTCAGAAGCCGAGAGCCCGGCTCAACACCAAGTGGCTCAGGGGGGGAAGGGGTACGAGAAGGAGGTGCGGAAGAAGACCCGGAGGACGAAGCCGAGGCGTTCCGCCGCTGCGCGAGCCCGCATTAGCGCCACCGCATCTAAGGCGAGGCGGGAGCGGAAAAAGGCTAAAGCCATTGCCGCACGTGACGAGGGCGGCAGCATTGCTGCTGCAGGGCCGTCGCGCGACGGGGGTAGCGTTGCTGCCCAGCCGTCGGATGAAGAAAGGATGGAGACCCCTGCAGGGCCACCGCGCGAGGAGAACGACAGCAGCGAGTCCCAGCACGAGGGCGGCATTGCCGCAGAGCCGTGCATAAGATTAGCAGGCGACAGCTCAGAAACGAGGCTGTCAAGCGATGAGGGCGGCACTGCCGCAGGGCCATCGAAAGGTCTGGAGACCGACACGGCCTCTGAGATGGTGCTAACAGACGTGAGCGGAAGCGCCGCAAAGCCGTCCATCGACGAGAGCAGCACCAGCCCCTGGATACAGGTCGATCGGAGAAAGGGCAAGGGCGGTGAATTCGCCGTGGATAGGGAGGTAATGGGCGGGCCGTCGGTTGGGAGTTCACGTAGGCCGTCGTCGTCGCCAAGGAAGGAGAAGGAGAGGGATGGGGAGGCGGCAAAGGCGCCAGCCCCATGTGCAAGGAAGAGGGAGGAGGCCCTCCCCCGAGACCCTGGAAGCGCCCCCTGCGAGAGGACGGCTGCTCCAACACTGACTCGGAGGGGAGTTCCGTCGTCATGCCTCCTCCCAAGGTCCCGACCACGCGCAGGGGGCGTAGAGGTCGCGGATCGGCGGTGGTAGTGAGATCGGGGACACCCGGTCCGGCTGGCCACGGTGGCGAGGTGGCGGCCCTACAGGCCGCGAACGCCCGCCTTAGTGAGGAGGTCTCCGGCTTGCGGGAACGCAACCGCAAGCTGGAGACGGAGCTATCGGCGGTGCGACGGGAGAACCGTGGGTTGGCCAAGGAGATGCCGACCTGCGGGCCCAGTTCGCGCGCCTGGCGCTGGCCACGCCGCCGGTGTCGGCCTCGCCACCGAAACGGGCTGCGCCGAGGAGGGCGGGCGTCGCCGGCGTCCGTGGCGCCGGCTGCGCCCGTCGCGGCTGCTGCGCCGGCTGTGCCCGTCGCGGCTGCTGCGCCGGCTGCGCCTGTCGCGGCCTCGGCGCCTCCTCCCCTCGTCGTGGTCCCTCCGCCGGCTCGTGGCCGCGGGAGACCTCGGAGGGGGGAGGAGCCGCCGCCCGACGAGGTGCACGGCGTGTCGGAGTCGGCAAGACGCGTCATCTTAGCCCGAGTAGGGGTGATGGTGGATGCGCGTATCGCCGCCGTAGCGGCCAGGCTCCCGCCTGAGCCGGCCCTCCGACCGCCGCTCGCCGCGGACAAGGCGAGGCGGCCGCAAGCGTCAGCTCCCACCCCGCTGCCCTGTCAGGGTGGCCGCGTGGTGAGCTACGCTGCGGCCGCGGCCGGGCCCAAGGGGGCCAAGAAGGCCGGCAAGGTGCCGGCTCCCGCCAAGGCCGGGGCGCGGCCGGCGCCAGCGGCTGCACCGCAGGCGCCGACCAGCGCACCCGCGACCGCTCCTGCTGCGCTCAGCGCTGCTGCCAGGCTCGAACAGGGCTGGCAGGTGGCTGAGCGGAGCAGGAAGGCACGCGGCCAGAAGCGGAGAGCGGCGGCCAAGAGTGCCGCCGTGGCCGCCGCTCCCCAGGCGGGAGCCGGCAGAAAGGGGAAGAAAAGGTCGCGCAGGGGCCTCAAGTCGCCGAAGACGGCCGCGGTGGTCATCACCGTGCTGCCTGAGGCGGCTGAGAGGGGCCTCAACTATGAGGCCGTCCTAAAACGCGCCCGGCGGGAGCTGGACGTCTCCGATATCGGGGGCGTCGAGGCGAGGACCCGCAAGGCCCGGACAGGGGCTCGAATACTCGAGTTCCCTGGGGCCGAGGGCGCGAAGACGGCCGATAGTTTGGCCACGATGTTGAGGGGGCTGTTCGGGCCGGAGGATGGTGTCCGAATCGCCAGGCCTGTCAAGTGCGCAGAGATGCGCCTGACGGGCTTGGACGATTCCGTGACGGTGGAGGACGTCCGGGAGGCCATTATGGCGCGTACCGGATGTGCCTCGGACACCGTCCGGATTGGCACCATCCGCACTGGTCCGGGCGGCGTCGGTGCTGCCTGGGTGCAGTGTCCGGTGGAGTCAGTCAAGCAATTGGCCGACTCAGGCAGGCTCCTCGTGGGCTGGAGCTCGGCGCGGGTAACCGTGCTAGAGCCCCGGCCCGCGAGGTGTTACAAATGCATGGCGGTCGGGCATACCCGACCGACATGCAAAAACTGCTTTGACTGCAGCGGGCTATGTTTCCGTTGCGGTCAGACCGGACACCAGGCGGCATCGTGCTCTGCGGTGCCCCACTGCCCCGCGTGTGCGGCAGGCAATAGGCCTGCCAAACACCGCATGGGCTCTGTGGACTGCAGACCCCCGGCATCGGCCCCGAAGGGGCGGGACGGCCCATCAACCGGGCCAGTCCCCGCTCCGAGCGCGGCCCGATCGCCCGTCAGCGCGGAGGAGGTGACGATGGATACGGACCGTTAATGGACCCCGTATCCATTCGTCTCCTCCAGGCCAACCTCAACCACACCGCCGGTGCGCAGGACGTGTTCCTGCAAGCCATGGCGGAGTGGTTGATAGGAGTAGCCGTAGCCGCGGAGCCGTACGTGGTGCCCGACCGGCCTAACTGGTTGGGTAGCACCGATGGCACCGTGGCAATCGTCGCCTCCACGTCGTGGCCTTCGTCGTCTCTGACCCTTAGGGACAGGGGCGTCGGATACGTCGCGGCGGACTGGGGGGAGATTACGCTCCTCGGAGTCTATCTCTCCCCTAACTGGAGTGTGACCGATTTCGAGGCCTCCCTCACCATCATGGAGGCCTCGTTACGGCGAATGGCATCGCGCCAGGTCTTCGTCTTGGGGGACTTCAACGCCAAGTCCGTAGCGTGGGGGTCTCCCCGGACGAACGACCGAGGACGGGCGATCGAGGAGTGGGCGGCGGCACTGGGCCTCTGTTTGCTGAACAGGGGCTCGGTGCATACGTGCGTGCGACAACGGGGTGGGTCGATAGTGGACCTTTCGTTCGCTAGCCCCGAGGTCGCCGCACGCGTGGGGAGCTGGCGCGTCGTGGAGGAGGTGGAGACCTTGTCGGACCACCGGTATATCCGGATGGAGGTCTCCCCTGCAATCCCGACGCCCAGCAGGGGTCACGGGGCGGATGGACGTCCTGCGTTCCCGCGATGGGCTGTGGGTCGCTAAGACCGGGACCAGCTGGCGGAGACAGCCATCGTTTACTCGTGGCTGTCCTCTGCCAACCAGTCGGACGGGGTGGACGCCGAGGCTGGCCGCATCCGCAGTGCGTTGACGCAGATCTGCGATGCGGCCATGCCCCGGGTACGGCGTCCGCCCCCGAGGAGGTCCACTGGTGGTCCCGGGAGCTGGCGGATCTCCGGGCCGCGTGCATTCGCGCTCGGAGGGCCTACACCCGCAGCCGGCGGCGCCATCGCGACGCGGAGCGGGAGGCCTTGCTGTATGAGGGCTACCGCAATGCGCGGTCGGCCTTCAGGCTGGCCGTCCGCTCCGCCAAGGACGTCAGTCGGCAGGAGATGCTGGACGGTCTCGACCGTGACCCCTGGGGACGCCCCTATCGCGCGGTGCTGAATAAGTTCCGCGCGCGGGGCCTTCCCCTCACCGAGACTCTCCAGCCCAGCCTTCTCACGCGGGTCGTCGAGGACCTGTTCCCGCGGCGGGCGGAACACACGCCCCCGGTCATGGCTCCGCCAGACACTGACCGGGAGGCCGACGACGACAGTGTTCCGCCCATCACGGAACCCGAGATGGGAGTGGCGGTGGCGCGCATGTGCGCAAAGTCCACCGCCCCCGGGCCCGACGGTGTTCCTAACCGCGTGTTGGGCCTGGTCCTCGACCACCTGGGTCCCCGCCTCAGGGAGCTGTTCGACGCGTGTTTAGCGTCCGGACGGTTCCCTGGGTGCTGGAAGGAGGGAAGGCTGGTGCTCCTGCCGAAGCCGGGACGGTCTCCGGGGTCGCCTTCGGCCTACAGGCCTATCGTGCTGCTCGATGACACGGGCAAGCTACTGGAGAGGGTGGTAGCTGCCCGCATCGAGCGGCACCTCGTAGGCACGTCCGATCGGTTGACATCAGCATCCGGGCCCATATGAGGTACTTGGGCCTGGTGCTCGACGGGCAATGGTGGTTCCGGGAGCATTTCCGCAGGCTCGCTCCGCGGCTCGTCGGCGCGGCGTCCGCCCTATCGTGGCTTATGCCGAACGTGGGCGGACCGAGCGCTACGTGCCGACGGCTGTACACGGGGGTCATCCGGTCGATGGCCCTGTACGGCGCACCGGTGTGGGCGGGGTCCTTGACCGTCCGACTTAGGGCCCTTCTGTGGCGACCACAGAGAGTCATGGCGGTCAGGGCCATCCGCGGATACCGCACGGTGGCGACGGAGGCAGCGTGCCTATTGGCCGGGACTCCCCCGTGGGACCTGGAGGCGGAAATGCTCGCCGAGTTGTATCGGCGGGTGTCGGGGGTGCGCGGGGAGGGCGGTGTGATCTCGTTAAGGGATCTCACCGCCTGGCGCGTCGACGCCCGTCGAGACGTCATTGCCCGTTGGGCAGTCCGGCTGGAGAGGCCTCGGTTCGGGGTGCGAACCGTGGAGGCCTTCCGGCCGGTACTGATGCAGTGGTTGGAAAAGCGCCACGGGGTGCTCTCCTTCCGACTAGTGCAGGTGTTGACGGGGCACGGGATCTTCGCCAAATACCTGCACAGGGTCGTAAGGAGGGAGAGTACACCGTCCTGCCACCACTGCGATTGCGACGAGGACACGGCGCGCCACACGCTCGAGGCCTGCGCGGCTTGGGCAGTGCAGCGCCGTGAACTCGTCGCAATCATCGGTGCCGACCTGACGCTGCCGGCCATCGCTAGGGCGATGGTCGACAGCGTCGGGAACTGGGACGCGGTCGCAGCCTTCTGCGAGACAGTGATCTCGCAGAAGGAGGGGGCGGATCGTCTGCGCGTGGAGCGCAGCCTCGGTGAGGAGATCCGCCGCCGGCGACTGGGGCAGCGCAGGCGCAACTATCTGCGCCTCATGCCGCCCTAGCCGAGGCCGCGGGTGACGTGACCGGGGATTAGTCCGTCACCCGCCGAGAGGCCGACCGCGTGAGGAAAGACCGACGTCCTCCCCGAGGGGGGGACGTCAGTCGATGGGAGGGTACCCCGCGTAGGGGGTATTCCGTCGGGCCGACCACTGACGACAAGTAAACCTGCTCCGGTGGTCGGCCCAATGACGAAGGCGAGGTGGTTTTCGGGTGGGTTGCGGGGGTTGCGTGCTGAAGCCCCTCTGTCGCCCCAGACGGAGTGGTGCGGAGGCGCGCCGACCGCGATCCACCCAAAAAAAAAAAAAAAACTATGAATATAATTTTATTATCAAAATAATATGTACTTATAATAAATATTTTCAAAAGCTTATGGATATTACCTGTTCAATGCACATTGAACATGCAACGCAGCAAACTCAAAAGTAGAGCATGTCAACATACAAGTAAAGCATGTCAACATAATGTGCAAAATTAGCACTGACATGATTTAAAGACACTGCGTTATACTTTACACGTACGACACACTAACACAAAATGGTATATGTGTGTATTAGCAATAAGTAGTATATAAGGTGTACATTGTGTAAAATAAATGAGATTTGAATTTATTCATCTCTCAGTTACATCCCTCTCACTGCGGCCAAGACACCCTTAGCCGTCAGTTCTGATTAGTCTGTGAGTCTGCTTGACTGGCAGTGAGAGTTACCAATCCTCCACCTAAACCTCCATCTCACTGTGGCCAAGACACCCTTAGCCGTCAGTTCTGACCGGTCCTGTGAGTCTGCTTGACCGGCAGTGAGAATTACCAATCCTCCACCCAACATCCAACCATCCAACCTGTCACCTTAGGTAGCGCGGTGCAGGTATCCCATCATATAGGCTAGGAACTTAAGGGCTTTAGGTACTTCAAACTATAACCTTAGGTTCTTCTGTCAAACACGGCGTTAGTCCATTAGCCCAGACTACGCCTGTACATTACCTAAATCTAGTAAATGGAAGTTCCTTAGAATTAGGTAAATGTCTATAATTAATAACTAAATCATTATACAACTCTTGAGTTGAACAAATGGCAGGATAAAAAACATTATTTTTACTAAACATTAAGCCATTTGATATATCCTCTAATTTAAAAGACAAGGTAAGTAAACCATTCTGTAATATAGTTACAATTTCCATAATTCTAGTTTTAATAGTTAGGGTAGCAGATACAAAGATGAGATTTTTAAAATTTTCGGTTAAGGAAACAACAGCGCTATTCAGGGATTTTTCATTTTCTATAAGTTGGGTTATAGTTTGATTGAATGTGGTAATAGCGGATGTAGTGAGAAGAATATTGTCTTTCATGTATTCGGCTAATGCATTTTGGTCTTTTCCTAAAGCCTGAATAGCGTTGCCGTATTGAATAGCATCGTCCTCATCCATTGTACCAAACACATGTTTGAGTATAGACCCAACGCCTGCAAACCAAGCAGAACGTTTAATTTTCCGCGTAAGAAGATGTGAAATTGATTGATTTATTTAATAAACATTTATTTTCATTATAGGTAACAATTTACTTTAAGCGCACTAGATGGCGTAGTACAAATTTTAAATCGCACTATGGTTTCGTTACAAAAATGTACACATATGTATCCGGATTTTTATTTGTTGTTAATTAAAATAGTGTCCCGAAGCGTAGCGTTAACGCCACGCGACAATCGGGATCACCCTCGCCTATAGATGTTTCACATCAAAAATGTGACGCGTAACCGAAAAATGTGACGGTAAATTTTTTCCAACGCCGATAAGGAAGTTTCACTTCAAAAATTTGAACGAAAAATATCGATTGGTTAAGGAATTAGAGACATGTAAAGTTTTCAATTTTGCCATCGCTTTTTCGTGTAAATCTGATTGAAATGTATAAAGTCAATGATACTTAATACACAACATGTTCATACTTTGTTAAATGTTCATTAGAAATTGAATAAATCAATGATTACATTCACATAAGCAAGACAAACTTTCCTTTAAAACAGCTGATCGGCCTATGACCGTTGACCGCTCGCCGGTTCAATGCACGTTTCAGTGACATCGTAGGTACAACCTACGATGTCATTGAAACGTTTGCGCAATTCTAGGTATTAATGAATGAAATTTTACTGTCGAAGCTTTACATGCCTACATGTATTCTGTCTGTACATGCCTACATAATACGTAACATTTAAGGCATAGACTCTTGGACACATTTTTTTGAAATGGCTATAACTTTTATGTTATATTGTTTTTTGTGTAATGTACATTCTAATTATGATCTATGACCGTTAAACTACAACATACTCGAACAGTTGCTCCATAACCTGATACACCCTGTATTACTAACCTAACCTATGAAAATGTAACCTAACCTATCAATCACATTTCAAATATTATAAAAGCGCGTTTTAAAAACTAACAGCGCTTTCTATTGATTTATTAAAGAATGTAGTTCAGAATGTTATGTAGGTACGCAGAGTTCCTAGAGCCTTTTATTAGCCTGTGTGTTAAACTAAACAAAACTAATTTAGAGCTACTATTATAATAATATGTTGTTTTTTTATTCGACTTTGGAAAATCAAAATCTAGGGTAGAGAATTTCACAGACTTGTAAGTTTAGTATACAGGGTATTTTTTCAAAGACTGCACAAAATTTTTTAATGGATTCTAGATGTAAATACCGTGATATATATAATGTAAAATATTTAAAATCACTAGTAATTCATTAATTATTTTGATTTGAAAATATCTAAGAATTTTCGAGATATATTGCCACCCTATTTTTATTACGATCGTCCATTCAAAAATCTATGGTAAGGTTGTAGCGGACACGCACACTAATACTGTTAATAAACATACCAACACATCTAACATGGTAAATAAGTTTATGATCCCAATTTTCCGTCGTAATAAACAGATAATTTAAAATACTAGTTTATTATTTTAAAATCACATACGTTCGTATTTATTGAGGCGTATTTAAAAAGTGGAATCAACTATTTACAACAATTAAACTTACCTATTCATTTAGATCCATGAAAAACCGTATCACTGATATTTTAACAATTGTTCAAACTGTATTTCACTTCCCTCACTAAACAGCTGAGTACGCTTGCGTTTAAGTAGGTATTACATTATCAATGATCCCAGCGCAAACATTAACACTAAATCACACTTGAGATATTTATGTCTTTGATTACGTGGAGATTGGTCACTACCCATGTTCGTTACGACATAAAGTAAATAAGGCGGTCGTCAGTCCAGAGAATGTTTACGGAGTCGTTGTTTGCCAAAAGCCATTGTCAAAGAAATGCATTCGCGACGGTCCATCGTTAGCATGCAGTACTTTAACGCGTTGATAATGATACAGGTGGTATTCTAGAGAATTTAGCAGCTTCCACACACAAGGTTCGAATATTTTATTTGATCTTGTGCCGCCATTTTTGAAGATAACAAAAAAATTAGCATACACGCGCGTAATTAGGTCATGGGTCAAAGCGTCACTGGCCCAGACAAACGGCGTGCCGCGGGCGGCAGGGTGTTGCGGGTGCGCAGCACAGACGGGGTTCGTAGGAAGAGGAGGGGAGGGGGTAAGACAAAGACACGACGACGTACGACGACAACAATTTATTGTGACGTTTTTGTTGTGTGCGGAAACGAAATTAAGAATGACTAGGCATCGCCTACAAGTTTGGTTTTTATGGGAATGCATAAAATATAAAATGTGTTTTTTTTTGGATTTCTTTTTTTATTTCAATAATCAATTATACTATCGATTCTAAACCTCCTGTGAAAATTTGTGCACCCTTTGAAAAAATACTCTGTATATCGAGACCCCTGAAGGTCAAATAGAGGTCAAAATAATATTTAATGTTTCCCGCTCTTTAACATCAAAATAACGAACAAACTCAATAACAATAATTAAATTAATAATAATTAATTAATAATAATAATTGTTAATAATAATTAATTTTATTCTCAATAACACCAATGGTTCTTCTCGTATTCATTTTCATTGCTATTCCTCTGGATAAGATTAACCTACTTATTTTGACCTCTATTTGACCTTCAGGGGTCTCTTTGATACATATTTGTACGTAATTTTTCTTGCTCTTTTCATTTCCGATATCAAAAATAGGGGTTCCCATTAAAAAAACAAAGTTGACCTTGAAATAATCTTGAAAACAAATTTCAAGGTCAAATTCAAGGTTACCATGACATACGTTATTAAAAATTTCGTTTGACGTATTTCTTTATATTTTGATCAAATCATCCCCCTCCAAGATAATCAGGGGTTTCCATACTTTTGCCCCGCCCTGTACATACCTATTTAATATGTCTGAGAATATTGGACCAAAATTAACAAATGACGTGTCGCTCTCACTCTTTGCCTTATGTCAAAATGACTTTACTTAAGCAGGTTGTGTACTAAACTGTGCAAATACCTATGTTTCTTAACTATCCCAGAGAAAATCTTTAATTTTCCGGAATTAAAAGTATCCTCAATGTTGATTTCTTTTTCGTCCGTCATATGAGAGGTGAATGCCGTAATCACCACACTTGGCAGGCGAGTTGGCAATTGCAGTAAGATGTTATACATTTCGTAGGAGAGAGCTGATGTTCACTCTCTTGGAGACCCTTAATCGATTCTTACGACTTCCACGAGCAAACAAGGGGTGGCGACAGTTGTATTCTTATCCCGTCGCCACACGAATTTCGTAAATAACAGCTTCAAAATATTTTGCATTATTGCGTGTGATTTTTAAATAGGAGGATATAATAAACGTCCCACCAAACACATGTAAAATGTTATCAAGATTGAAGTATGTCTCGCACTGTCAAAAAGATATCAGACTTCATGTAGAACTGAGCTTCTAACTCCACACGCCCCAGAGGCTCTAACATAATAAACTCTAACTCCTTTCATAAAATAAGTGACTTCTCTGTTTCGCTATTATCATATGGGTGCAAAGTGAACATTTATTCACTGCAAATAACTTTTCGATTAGTTCTTATAATAACGACACCACCCGTCACCGCGATTATAGTAGGTCATTTACCCCTACTAATCATTGAGACATTATTTAAAAATCTGCCGTTTGTCCGATAAGATTAAGTATATCACGTTTTTTGCTGAACCACCGAGACTAATTCAGGTCAATTTCCTTTGTGGTTGCTTCCTGAATAAGGAAGTCATCATAAAGATGCTTTTCGTCTCCAGAAAATTTCCAGTTTCTAGCTTCGCTGTCCATATCCATATTACCCTACTCTCAACTCTTACCATCACTTTCTTTGCCCACTTACGCGTAAAAATCTGCCATAACCACTGTGAAGTAGGTTTTGGACGCACGTATAACTTTTGAAATATTCTTGTAAAATTTCTCCATCCTTTCGACATAATATGCCGAGGTAGGTGCGTAAACCTATAGGACCTTCAACGAATCAACGCTCTGTTCGTTACATGATCCCCTCGTATGCCGTTATCGCTACGCTGGGCAGGTGGGTTGACGATCACAGCGAGATGTTATAACTGCTCCCCACTCTCTTGGTGAAGGTGGTCTTAGCTAATTCTAACGACTCTCACGGGCACACAAGGGACGACAATTGTGTTCTTATCCCGTCGTCACAAATTATTTCATTCATGATTTCAGCTCATATACGTCCCACTGTTAGGCACGAGCCTTCTCCACAATAGGAGGGAGATTGACCTTACTGATTGATATCATGCTGGTCAGACAGGTCGATTTAGGGTTCTGTTTCGAGTTTTTCTTCTCTTGCATAGATGTTATATGCGTATTGTATCCCTTAGACGTATTTTACGACATCCACGTGTTGTATCTTTAGAGGATACACTGGTGCCAAATAAAAGCCCCAAATAAGTTAAAGTGTAGTATATTAGAAAATTACGTATTACATGCTGAGAGTTCTGTGGGTAAGTGAAGCGAGTGAGTATTTGTTATATTAAACTTAATAACGCCTAGTGTATTGCGCACACCACTACACTATAGCTCAGAGAACTAAATAGGTAACTGTATCCAGGCTCTTTGGTTTTCTCTGGTTTCTAGCTCGAACACCGCGGGCAAGATAACGAGTGGTGAATTGCATTCTTACTCTTCGTCACCATACTGCAAATCCCATTATATTTTACATATACTCACACACACACACATACACACACACACACACACACACACACACACACACACACACACACACACACACACACACACACACACACACACACAGGTATACTCATTCATTTTCGGCAAATATAACTTTGTAGTCGCTCTATGCCGACTGGAACTCACAGGGTCTGGCAATATAATGGCATATTATACGTAGTAGGATCGCACTGTGGGCACTCGTCTCCCTAGAGCTACGGAGAGAGATAGAGACAGACAGCTCTGGCTGAACCAGCTCGTCGATTTTCTATTCAGTGTGGTACTAACTACACTGAACAGAAAATGGACGCCTGAGTCGTAGCAATTTGTTAGTGCACTTCGTTCGGTGAGCGACATATGGAAGCCTACCTTTGTGAAGGTGTTTGCGTGTGGTGGGTTTTGGTGATGTCTTAAGTATTACTGGACCCCATTGCACGCACTCACACTCCCTTTACTTTCCTTACGGTAGACAGTGGCCTAGCAAAGGTCCATAAGCGGCAGTGTCGCCTACGTGCTAGGTGTGCTGTTTGCTCGTGTGTCACCAACAGCAATAAAACGCATCATAAAATTTTACGCATCCTACTCATGGAAGCGGCTTTGCTTCGTCGCCGGGGACCCTGTCGTTTGTGCGGATTACATTGCCTAAACGGTTGTTACGGAGTGGCATTTATCCCCAATACCAAAATATTTGTCGCTGGCCCCAAGCAACTTGACTGCACAAATGGCGTAATGGTTAAGATAGCGACCTACAGCGCCAGTGTCGGGGTTCGAATCCCACGCGGGACAACATTTTGTGCGATTCACAAATTGTTGTTCTGAGTCTGGATGTAATTTATGTCCGTTAATTATATGTTTGTAAAGTCCCAGTGCAAGGTGTTGTCTTAAATAAATAAAAACTTTTATTTAAGAAAACTTTCTGGACGGTGGTACGCCAGAAATAGTCCGCATATCAGGTCTGGAATAGTGCCAAAAATTTCAGTCTCTGAACCCCAAAGAGGTTAAGTGAAAATTTAATTCCGCTTCTTGATCTACAAAGAAGGCTATTGTCGAAGCCAAGGCGGAAAATTTTATCAGAATTAGCCAACGGTGGGAGAACTATTCCGCCGAGAGTTGTGCATTCTGGTCACTCGCCGAGTTTACCTAAAGCAACTAATGTCATTCCAATATACAGAAACATAATGGCAGTCTCACCCACAGCGTAAAGGAGAAAGCCTATGTTCTGGGTCAATTCTTGGCCTGTAACGTGACTTCGACAACACGCAGGGCGCAATCAGGTGGGAACTGCGGCTCTTAGACGTCCATAAATCGAGTGAACTGGGTATCAATGCAGCGGTCGTAAAGACTTGCGCCCTTGAGTTGAGTCTTGTTCACACGCGCCTATACCGATTTGCCTACGATACTAATAGGTTTCCCCGTCTTTGTGCAAGTCAACCCGATCCCTAAAAGGAGACATCGGTTGGACATTAAAGTCCAGGCCAATAGCGTTAACATCCTTCTCTCCATGACAATGGAGAAAATTATAAACCGCCAGCTGCTACAGTACCTAGAGGATCACCAGCTGATCAGTCATCGCCAATATCCCTTTCGTCATGGTCGGTCGGCTGGTGATCTTCTTGTGTACCAAGTGTCATATACCGTGGATCAGAGACCTTGGAGGGCAAATGTGAGGCGCTAACTTTCACCTTAGATATCGCCGGCAATCCATAGTCGCAGGCGGCGGCACCACCGCGATCCAGAGTGGGAGGGCCTGCTGTATGCGGGCTACCACATGCGCGGTTCACACGGCGGCTGGCCATTCGTCGCACCAAAGACGTCAGTCGACAGGAGATGCTGGACAGTCTCGAGCGTGACCCCTGGGGTCGCCCCTATCGCGCAGCGCTGAGCAAGCTCCGTGCGGGACTAAATTCACCGAGACCCTCAAACCCAGCCTCCTCACCAGGGTCATCGAGGATCTGTTCCCACTACGGGCGGAATACACGCTCTCGGTCATGGCTTCGTCAGACAGCGACCGGGAGGCCGATGACAGCGTTCCGCCCATCACGGAGCCAGAGACGGGGGCGGCAGTGGCGCGTATGCGCGCTAAATCCACCGTCCCTGGGCCCGATGGTGTGCCCAACCGGGTGCTGGTCCTCGAACACCTGGGACCACACCTCAGGGGACTGTTCGACGTTTGTTTGGCGTTTGGGCATTTCCCTGGGTGCTGGAAAGAGGGGAGGCTGGTGCTCCTGCCGAAGCTGGGACGGTCGCCCGAGTCGGCCTCGGCCTACAGGCCCCTCGTGCTGCTCGATGATGCGGGCAAGCTGTTGGAGAGGGTGCTGGGTGCCCGCAACGAACGGCATTTCGTCGCCACCCGGCCCGATCTGTCGGACGCCCAGTTTGAGTTCAGGAAGGGTCGTTCGACGATCGCGACCCTGCTACGCCTGAGGGCCGTGGCGACAGTGGTCGTCACCGGCGGAGGAGTGCTGTTGGTGGTATCCCTAGACATCGTCAACGCATTCAACAGTCTGCCATTCAGCTGCATCAAGGAGGCGCTCCGGTATCACAGGGTGCCTGTTTACCTGAGGCGGCTAGTGGCAGACTATTTGAAGGGGCGCAGCGTCTTCTACACCAACCAACTAGGGGACGTTGGGCGAACGCCCATGACGTGCGGTGTCCCACAGGGGTCGGTCGTCGGTCCAACCCTGTGGAACATCGGCTACGACTGGGCGTTGAGAGGGAGCCTCCCGCCCGTGATCTGTTATGCCGATGACATGCTCGTCACAGCCCGTGGTGCAACAATGGAGGAGGCGGCAAGCCTGGCGACTCTCGGCACCGAGGAGATCATCAGGCGGATCGAGGCGCTGGGGTTGAGGGTGACCCTGGACAAGACGGAGGCCTAGTTATTCCACGGGCCCCGTATGGGTCCTCCCATCGGCGTCTCGATCACCGTGAAGTCGGTTGACATCAGCATCAGGCCCATATGAAGTACTTGGGCCTGGTGCTCGACGATAGGTACTTCCTTCATTTCGACGAGCATTTCCGTCGACTTGCTCCACGGCTTATTGGCGCGGCGTCCGCCCTTTATTGGCTTATGCCGAATGTGGGCGGACCCAGCGTTACGTGCCGACGGCTGTACGCGGGGGTCATCCAGTCGATGGCTCTGTACGGCGCACCGGTGTGGGCGGGGTCCCCGACCGTCCGTCTCAGGGTTCTTCTATGGCGTCCACAGAGAGTCATGGCGGTCAGGGCCATACACGGCTACCGCACGGTGACCACGGAGGCAGCGTGCCTCCTGGCCAGTATACCCCCGTGGGACCTGGAGGCGGAGATGCTCGCCGGAATTTACTGGCGGGTGTCAAAGACGTGCGCCCACGGCGGCATGGTCTCGTTGAAGGAAATTGCCGCCTAGCGGGTCGACGCCCGCCGAGACTATTAGTTATTGCCCGTTGGGCAGTCCAGCTGGAGGGATCTCGGTACGGTGTCTGGACCGTCGAGGCCTTCCAGCCGATGCTGATGGAGTGGCTGGAGCGGACGCACGGGGTTGACGAGGCATGGACACACAAGATTGTTTGCTGGTTGGTTGATTGCACAAGATTGTCAGGAGGGAGAGCACATCGGCCTGCCACCACTGCCGTAGCGACGAGGACACGGCGCAGTACACACTTGAGGTGTGTGCTGCGTGAGCTGAGCAGCGCCGTGATGTCGTCGCAATCATCGGTGCTGATCTGACGCTGCCGACCACCGCTAGGGAGATGCTCGGCAGCATCAGGAACTGGGACGCGATCGCCACCTTTTGCGATGCAGTCGTCTTGCGGAAAGAGGCGGCGCTGGACCGGGGATTTAGTTCGTCACCCGCAGAGAGGCTGACCGCGCGACGGCGACTGACGTCCCCGAGGGGAACGTCGACAGGAGAGAGTACCCCGCGACCGGGGTATTTCATCGGGCAAACCACTGACAAGTTACCCTGCTACGGTGGTCGGCCCAAAGACAAAGGCGACGTGGCTATGGGTGGGTCATGGGGTCGCTCGCTGCCCCTCCGTCGCCCCGGACGGAGCCGGGCGGAGGGTGCGCTGACCATGGCCCACCTTTTAAAAAAAATAAAAAGGCGTTCCATAGACTCTGGCACAGGGCATTCTGAGGAGTTTTGTAATTAGATCGCCAGCTTTCTGAATGGTCGGAGCAAAGAAGTCATTGTGGATGGCTTCTGCTCCGATACCATCATCATGAATGCTTGTGTATCACAAGGCTTGGTACTCTCCCCGACTTAGTTTATCCTTCTTATCAACGACATGCTCTTCGTATGGTATATGTGTTGTATTGTGGAAGACAGCCCGAGTAACGAGCGGTATACCGAGCATCAGAATATCCTTCGGAGTTTGTTACAGGCAAGAAAGGTTTAACTTTTGTCTGTAGTCGAGCACAATCTAGGACGGGCCTCTGAAGCATGTGAACGGCACTTAGTCCAGTTTAATCCCATAAAGGTACAAGGTGGCGCCTCAGTTCCATAGGGTAACTCTCCAAATTGCCTCCTGTGTACTCTATCGGCTCTTTCATGGGCGGTGCTTATTATTTCCCGAGCTCTATGGCATGTCCTTCTTTGGACCAGGTTTAAAAAGAGCTTTTACTTCAGGTCAGGCAACGACTTAGCTGTGCCCCGGTATTAGAAAAGTCCATGTGTGTACCACTTACATCACTTGTGCTGTTCGCTCATTTACCCCCATTAGCAATAAAAAAAGCCTTCGTTACTCGCTGATCCTACCGACCACGACAAGTTTGTGCAAGTCCTGCAAAGCACGTTTTACCTACTTCAGCACTGAAAAGTGGGTCTGGATAAGCCGAGGCTTTGAATTGTTTTTGCCCACTTCGGCGTCTCATAGTTAATTCGTCCCCATTAGCATCCAGGTCTAAACTAAAGTTCTAGATGCTCGACAGGTGATGGTAATTTTGAAAGCACCCATTAATCATAGTTCTAAATAATAAATTTTAAAGCTGTGTGAGTATTGGGATTCTCAGCATCGAAATATGCAGTACGGTCCAGGTTAGGAGTCATTTGGAGGACATAGCTAAGTTGATGTTTTGATCAGAGTTAAGCGGTACTTTACGCCAGAAACAATGCCATGTACTTTACAAAACATAGGCAGTCGCCTAGCACACGCAAACATCAGGCCGACTCCTTGACCTTCCTGCCAAGACGCACAATTTCAATTATCCATAATTCCCAATCTCACTGCCAGACTGGATTATTGTTATTACCATTAACCATCTGTTGTTATGGACAGGATCTCTTTATAGAAATAAAGTTCTAAGAACAGCACTTCCCCTTACTAGTGGTCTGTTCATCAAAGAGGTGGACGTTTTGATATGGTAACGCCAGTTCTGGTTGAAGCTGCGGCGATTAGCAGTAAAAAGGTCGCCTCAAGGACAAACATGTTGGTCGTTTTTATTCTGAACGAAATATCATCGATGTCATCTCAGCGGGTGAAGGGTTGCTTGTACCTTTGAGTGCGGCGAGGGTGTATAAATAATACAACAAAAATTCGATGAAACGTTTTATTGTAGATATATCGTGTGACGGTCGGGTCTCACTCGCGGCACACGTGTCTGTCCCTCACCTGAACTGAACCGTCCGCACAGCCCTGGGGCGTCACAGTCGCGGCGCACAGACGCGCGCGAGTCAGAAGGTGTCGTGCGCGTGCCCGTTGCCCCACTGGGAGTGGCGCGAGTCGGTCGCGCTGGAGAGGTCCGTGTGGGGCGCGGGGTAGTAGACGGTGGGCGCGGGGGCGGCGGGCGCGCGGGGCCGGGGCGCGCGGCGCAGAGACACGCGCTCGCCGCACGACGCGAACGAGTCGTCGCGCGTGCGCTCCGTCGAGTCGCGCCGCCGTCGCGCGCCGCCGCAGAACATCTTGAGGAACACGCGCTTGAACTTCTCGCCGAATATCACGTAAATGACGAAGTTGACGCTGCTGTTGATCGTCACCAGCAGGTTGCTCGTCTTCACGAGCGGGTCGAGCCGGTCGAACTGGTCGCCGAGGAACACCTCGAACGAGTTGGTCACGAGCGGCAACAGGTTGCACAGGAAGAACACGAGCACCACGACGAGCAGCATGGTGGCCAGGCCGAGCTCCCGCCGCTGCACGCGCGAGAGGCGCGCGCGCTCGGCCTGCGCGCGCCGCACCTGGCGCACGATGCAGGCGTTGAGCGCGGCGAGCGCGGTGAAGGGCACGAGGTACATGACCACCATGTACAGCGAGTGAATGTAAACCACTATGTACGACTCGGTGCGGAAGCGCAGGTCGGCCGTCACGCAGTACACGAGCTCGGCGCCCACGCGCCGCTCCACCAGCTCCGCCTCGAAGAACTTGGGCGCGTTGTAGGCGAGCGCGAAGGCGGCCGTGCCCAGCACGTACCACCGCGCGCGCGACGAGGTGCACAGCGCCTTCGCGCGGAACGGGTGACACACCGCCACCCACCGCTCCAACGTCACGATCAGCGTCAGGTACACGGACATGGTCTGCGCCGCGTTGGCGAGCGGGTACGCGACGAGGGTGACGCGCGGGCACACGTGGTAGTAGTAGTGGCGCAGGCGGCCCGTGTACGGGAACACGGCGGACAGTCCGAACAGCAGCACGGAGGTGACGATGAGCACGGTGTCGCAGGCCGCCAGCCCCACGAGCAGACAGTTGACGGAGGAGCGCATCTGCGGCCGCGTGAGCACGAGCACGGAGAGCGCGTTGCCGAGCAGTCCGCCGGCGCCTATCGCGTTGAGCAGCACGCCGTGCACCACGAAGCGGAACAGCTGGTCGGCGGGCTCCACGCCCAGGTCCGCGTCGCACCCCTCGGACGAGTTGGCGCTCATGGCGGCGGGCGACTCGCCGCGCCGCCCGCGCCTCACGCCGCTCGCCCCAGCGCCATCTGCAACACGCGACATCGGGCGTCAGTACATCTCGCCGCAGACCGTAACCAACTGCATCGCGCTCACACAATCACTCGTCAGTTCTGTATCTCATAACTGTTGGCTCCAACAATATTTTCTGACGTGAAACGTGCTATTCATGTGTACAATGTTGGTCAATTAGCTTGTATACTCGGTAAATTTAAACGAGTTTCCCCAGAGGCAACGCTAGTAGAGAGACTAAACGTGTTTTGATTTCCAGTAATATTGACAGTAACGTTAAACGTATATTGTAAAAATGGTATTAACGGTAGAATGAAAACTATGAGTTGACACGTGATCAAACACTAATGTTAATAGTTAAAACTAAATAAAACTTAAATCAAAACACATGCGTACAAGTGCTGCCCCTGGCGGATCTTTAGTTTAATCCTCCGAGGAAATAGGCTGACGCGAGACTATAAAATATAAATATTATATTAACTAGTTGCAAGTTAAATGGCACACAAGTAATAATTCAGTAGATTGATTTAGAATACTTGTAAACATTGCGCGAAGTAAAGCGTTGTAACTTCCTATTTAAAACAGTGACACCTAGTGGAGAGCACTCATACTGCACATACTTACACGTTAATGCAGACGAGGAGTAACAGGTGGCGCTGTAACATTGTATAGTTCTGTAGTTTCGTCACAGATGGCGTCACGTCCGCTTCGAACGGCCTCAACCATAGAGATACTACATATTATTATGTACAGACCCTGAGATTACAAAATTTTGCAACGGTTGTGAAGTTTTAGAAATAATTATTTTTTTGTAAAGTTACTGTTGTTTATTTAAATAACGTTCATACAAAATAGTGTGATATGACGAATAAGACATGAGACAGGCATGTTGTAAATTCTGAAGTATTATTATTTTTGGTGACAGTCGACACAACCGCATGGATTGAAAGTTTTTGATTTGCTTTCAGAATGACGCGTGCGGTACGAGTACAATTGTGATACTAATATTGTTAGTGGTATGATGCAATACTTATCAGATTGATGACGTAGAGTTATATTTTATAATTAACTAGCTGCGACTAGAAATGATACGTGACAGAGGCAAACGGAGAGAGCTGTGCAAGATAATCAAGGTTTTTGCCCCTGACGTTGAACAACATTCTTGCAGCTAAACGAATAACAACAACAACTGTGCAAGCATCATATTTTAAAAGGAGTAATTTTACTCTAGCCACACAAGTAGTCCAATCAGAGATACCAGACATACCGAAGGAGGAAGTATTACATAGCTCCACCAGTATATTTGACCACTTAGCCGCTTCAGAAGCAAAGCTAAAAACAAGATTAGATAACACAATATGGAGGCGAATAGAGTCTCATTCCTATGTGGCTAGTACCGTGACATCTCTTTCTTTAATAGTATTAGCTTGTCTTTTAATTTATTTCAGACCACTCAAACAATGTCGAGATAGACTTACAAGAAGACAAAACAAGGAAACAACTACAACACAAGCCACAGATACAGACAAACAGCGGACAGCTCCACCACAACCACGGCCACGGTATGGGAAACCTCGTCCCCAGACTACAGTCCACACACCACAAGCGACGGAAGGACACATTGGACCATATGAGGTTATCGAATTATACGACTTGCAGTCGTGTTCCTGAGAGACCCCAGAATGTTCAATGCACATTGAACATGCAACGCAGCAAACTCAAAAGTAGAGCATGTCAACATACAAGTAAAGCATGTCAACATACAAATGTGCAAAATTCGCACTGACATGATTAAAAGACGCTGCGTTACACTTCACACTTACGACACACTAACACAAAATAGTATATGTGTGTATTAGCAATAAGTAGTATATAAGGTGTACATTTTGTAAAATAAATCAGATTTGAATTTATTCATCTCTCAGTTACATCCCTCTCACTGTGGCCAAGACACCCTTAGCCGTCAGTTCTGATCAGTCGAGTGAGTCTGCTTGACTGGCAGTGAGAGTTACCAATCCTCCACCCAAACCTCCATCTCACTGTGGCCAAGACACCCTTAGCCGTCAGTTCTGATCAGTCGAGTGAGTCTGCTTGACTGGCAGTGAGAATTACCAATCCTCCACCCAACATCCATCTCACATCTACCTGTCACCTTAGGTAGCGCGGTGCAGGTATCCCATCAGATAGGCTAAGAACTTAAGGGCTTTAGGTACTTCAAACTATAACCTTAGGTTCTTCTGTCAGACACGGCGTTAGTCCACTAGCCCAGACTACGCCTGTACAATCATGTTGCGGAATGATGTGGGCAAGCTGGTGTAGAGATGTCCGTATCACCCAGCCCCTTAGCTAGGTTAACCCCGAGCTGAACGACGCTTAGTTTGGTTTCGACGACGATCACGACACGAACGAGTGTGGCTACGGTGACGGAGACGGTCGCCGGCGGAGGGGTGCTGCTGACCGTGTCATTGGATGCCGCCAATACAATATCAGTGAATAGTAATGATTTTTGATGTTTACGCGAGTGTGCATTGTAAATAAAACTACTTTATCGATTTTATCTCGTTTGTATTTGATTTTTGATTGCTCGACTTTTCGAGCACTTTGCAGCGTTCATGGCCACGGACTGACTAAGACACATCTTACTACGGACTAAGATACAACTATCCTGCGTAGGAATTGATCGCGTTACACTGACACGGTAGATTGGTATCTTAATCGCTAGACTATCTGTGCAGTCCATTAATTACTGGTGTTGCAACACTTCATTACCTGTCTGGTAAAAATTTCTAACAATAAGCAAAATTCACCCCCTGTTTTATAACCTTATGGAAGAACATGTTCCCTGAGGGATTGATTTTCAGAATAAGTTCTTTTTTAATAAATCTCTTTGTGCTGATTCCTCAAGTAAAGTATCACCGATTGACTTAAGCCCCCTAGGGTTACTTTGCCCTTTAGAGGTGAAACAATGATAAATGCTGAACAGGTATTTATTTACTTTTATTGATGAGCTTTTGCGCAAAATATGAAGAGAATCAAAGCAGAATTTTTTTTCCTATACAAACTTTGCTAACGTGTTTCACTCCTTTAAGAGTTGAATCTCATAAAATCCTATGTTAGTGAATCCCGATGTCATGAATAGAGACTACAGTCCAAATTGAATGTTTTTAACTTCTTTAATTTCGGCTCGGCGTTGATAAATCTCACTCATTTGAACAGAACAACGTCTGTTAGGTCAGCTAATATTTTATAAAATAATACTTGCAATTTGTAAAAAAATCAGTAATTGTCTCACTTACACATTTGAGCCTAATGATATGAAGGCCAAGAGCTGGAAGAAATCACAACTCCCAAGACTTCGTATAGTATCCTGAAACTTATAAAAAATATAAGTTTCATCTTGATGTTGTTACACCCCTAGATTGTTTCAGTAAGAGTTTATCTATTACTGAGTCAACATTCTCCCCGTCAGTCGTCTTAGACAGTCACGGGGAGTGTCTCAGTGCGGGTCAGACAACCGTATTAAACGTTTATTTTTTAAAAAGTCTCTTCTGGCCACATTTCTAACAGATCGCACAACACATTGTCGCCCCTGGGATGGTGGGTATGGTGTCTTAACGCGGTATCGATGCATTCAATTCATTATCGGTGTTGTATCAATTCATTACTTGTGTTGTGGGTGAATATATTAAAGCAAAATTCATCCCCTATATTATACGCCCTTTGGTGATTGAGGCCCTCTGAGGGCTTAATTTTTAAAAGAATTGCTTTTGTAGTCAGTCTTTTTGTGGTGATTTTTATTTTAATACAAATCAAATGAAAGTATTGCCACAAAGCTTAACCTCTTAATGTACCTACATCTTTAAAGGGTGACCAAACGTGTTTACTTTTTATTTCTGAAGACTATTTGCGTATAATTTGAAGACCATTAATGAAGATTTTTTTCCATACAAACTTTCACCCCATAATTCGTCAAACCCTTTGGTATTGAATTTGATAATGAAATATGTATTTTTTAATTTTTAACAGAGCTGCTATACTTTTTATACCTAACTCTATACTCAAAAATGACGTATTTTCATACAAAATTTAGCACCTCCTTTCGTTATCTTAGGAGAGGTATTCCGAAAAATCTTTTCTTAATGCTCGCCTACAGTCTAAAAAGAATCAGCATAAACACTTTTAGGGTCCTAGTGTTAGCAGCTTCGGTCGTGCATTGATACGTCAGTCGGTCAGCTTTTTCTTTCATATATAAGATAAGATATACACACATGCGACCTCATTCAATACATATGACAGAGAGCTGTGTGTCTATAGCGGTTGTACTCTGTGTGACGCGTGACGCGTCGTACAGTGTCAGATGTCGCCGCTACTAGGCTGTGTGTTGTGTGTGCTGGTGGTGTGCGCTGGCGGCGCGCGGCACCACTTCTACCGCGGTGAGGAGGTGACGTCTCACGCAGGTGGCACGCGCCGAGTGTTAGGGGGACGTGTGGCGACACGTGGGGAGGCGGCCCTCGTGTGCGCTCTACTCGACCGCTACTGGAGGACGCGGTGCTCGTGCTCCCCGCTGGGGGCGCGCTGGGCGCTCACCGCCGCGCACTGCGTGTCGCCCCACGTCACGTACGTGCGCTGCGGGGCGGCCCGGGGCGACCCCGCCACAGTGCACTACCTGTACAGACACCCCGGGTATCGCGTCATACAACAGGACGAGGGGCGGGGCCCCGACGTGACACTGCTACACAACGACGTGGGTCTGGTGCGCACGAGGCAAGAGCTGCGCGCGCCCGCAGGGGCCGCGCCCGCGCCACTCGCCGCGCTGCTGGCGTACGACGCGACTGCGCTGAGCGACTGCGACGTGCTGGTGCTGGGCTACGGGCGCACTGAGCGCGGCGACACCGGCGGCGGAGCGCGCGCCGTGCTGCTGCGTACGGCGCCGTGCGAGCGCGCCGAGTGGCGGCGCTGTGCGTGCGGCGGCGCGCCGCGTGGCGAGCCGGCGCGTGGCGTCTGCGTCGGGGACTCGGGCGGGCCGGTGCTGTACCGCGGTGTTCAAGTGGCGGTCACGTCTATGGGCCCCGTGGAGTGCGCGAGCGTGGCGAGCGTGCCGGAGGGCGCCACGAGTGTGTTCACCGCGCTCTATCACTACGTAGATCTCATCAACGCCACGATGTGCGACACTGAGGCGGCGCTGCGAATGCGCCTCATATCCGCGGCGGGCCCCCGCCGCAGACACCGCGACACCCTCGCGCTGTGTGCGCTCGCTCACACACTGCGAGCACTCGTCTGATGTTGTGTTGGTACTACACGTTATGTAAAACTAAACAATTGTGTTTCATTTTTATTTCACAATACATTTTATTATTTTATATATAGGTAACAAGTGTCGCTACCCCTCACAGCCCGTTGGTCCACTACTCACGGGATACCTGTATATAAAAGTATATTTCCCATGTGGTAACGTAATAAATATACAGTTCCCCACTTCCTGTGTCGCGAGTCGATATTGTAAACAACGGCGAGAGTAGTCAAACTCGACACAGAGAACACTACACTAACTTATAGAAGTAACATGATATATGTAGTAAGGTTCAGTCAGTCAGTCAGTCAGTCAGTCAGTCGGTTACACTCATATCGTGTAGGCGACTCGAGGCCAGTATTGAGACGTACACAAGTCGAGGTTATAACAATTATTAGTATGAACGAGAATTCAACTTTGTTATTATTTGCAGTATTTCATTATAATGTTTATCACCTGGTCTTATATTTTTTGTCCGATATGAATATATTTTATGCAATATCACGTACTACTTCAGTAGTAGGACTCGCTCGAGAACACATAACATTACCGTTTGTGTAAAGTGAAGGACGCATAATACTGGCAACACAGTAATTCATACGCACTCACACTCACACGCGCGCAACATTTGCTCACACATCCTCGCACACATGCGCTCAAACACCTGCCTGCCTACACACACACACACACACACACACACACACACACGCACACAGTTATGGTCGAGCACTCACACTTCCTACTTTGGGCGCATATTACACAATTTGTAATATTATTCTTTGTGTTTTCTCTTCAATAACATAATCGCTATCCGCCTAATGACTAGTAAGATCAACTAATTATTCTGTTCAAACCTTTTCTTTTTTTTTGTAAGCTGGTGAGAGCCTGGTGATCCGGCACACAGGTTTACCCCAGTATGGACACCAGCCCCTCACAAAGGCTCCAAAGTTAAATATTTTGAAATGTATACTACCTATGCTATAAATGTGATCCTTTGTGAAGAGAAATAAATATTTATCAGTCCGTCTAACCTCCAACCCCATAATCATGTATTAGATACCATCATCACGCAATAGCGTTAACCTACCGTTGGCAGTCCACGTGTGTTGTGTGCAGACGTGGAGTGTCATCGGTAGACGTCGTGGAATGTGGAGATTTATTATTGAAATGAAACTTCTTTATCGGCGTTGGAAAAAAATTTATCGTCACATTTATCGATTACGCGTCACATTTTTTCGTTACGCGCTATCTTTTTCTCGTCCCCACCACGGTCGATCCGAATAAAGAGTACTTTTTCCAGTGGAATAGGGATAGCATGTCCTTTAAGCGAACATAAAGGGATAAGGTGATAAGGAGATAAAGGGATAAAGGGATAAGGGGATAAGGTGATAAGATGATAAAGGGATATAGGGCAAAGAGACAAAGGAACAACGGGACAAAGAGACAACGGGACAAAGGATAAAGAAGTTTCACTTCTGTTATGCGTACTTTGTACACACGTTGATTATTATTATTATGTATCTCCGATTCACGGGATCATCCTAGGGAAGATACCCGGTCCTCTGAAAGGCTTACATGGGGATATGGATCCAACACGCAGAGGCCTTTAGAGAAATTTAATTTAAAAATGGGATGGGACGTCTACCGATGACACTCCACGTCTGCAAATAACACACGTGGACTGCCAACGGTAGGTGTAAAACTATTGTTGATGATGGTGTCTAATAACTGTTTATGGGGTTGATGGTTCGATGGACTGGTTAACTTAAAACTATTGATTTAAAAACTGGTGTCTGCCTTCAATACCTTTATCGTCTTGAACTTTGGCAGACGGTGACTCGCCAACTCACTGAATGCAAAAACGGTCGCCACAGACACACAGGCCAGACGGGCAACAGGGGGGCAACATTGGTGCAAGTGGCTTGGGGTGTCGAGCGGTGCGGCGTCGGTTTCACCGTAGCAGTGGTTTCCCCGTAGTTATGCCCTTGAAAATGACACTTCCACCCCCGAGCATATAGCTCTGGCGACTCTCTGATCAGCCATTTAAGGCAAACCAGAGTTGAGAATCCTGCGGGCACTCTTCGGTTTCCACTCCAACCAGCCAGTAAAGGCGAGCTGGATACGGGGCCCTGGCCGACTCTCTGGGGCACTCAGGCCCGCAGTGTCGCCATTCACATTCAGCACGCCACAAGCTGCTCTGCAGTTTATTGGCTTCCTATAAATCTTGTGATACATTTTTTCTTTTATATCAAAAGAACTTAGAGAGCCATATAATGTTCCTCCTCCGTTTGCGTTAGTCTCCTGGTGAGACAACGACTGGCCCCGGGGGTATGACGACGGTTATTATTATTATTGGTAGCACAGCCGCACTCTAACACTACACATTTTGATAAACTACAACAAGTTTTTATTTTTAAATATTGTCATATTGTGTAATATTGATCACTTAAAATTTATAATAAAACCTGAACACATTGGAGTACAAGTTTTATTATAAATTTTAAGTTAGCAATACAATGATTTAATGAAAAACAGTTTTTAGTCTAACAATGGCAAAACTATTTATGTACAATTATTGAATAGATACTATTGCTTATTACAATAAAATTAAACACAAATTGTAATATGTGTGTGTTGTTCGTTAAACAATATTATTATATATAATGTAACGTATATTAATTAGTACTAACGCAATGCGCCGCGTCTCTGTGTGTGCGCACTCGCCGGTACACACATCACGTAGTACTGCCTTTAACAATCGTAGCGCTCTGCGTAGCCACACCGCTACGCGACTACGGAGCGCTGCGTTACGCGAGCAGCGGTGCTACGCCGCTACGCGACACACAAGTGCAGGTAGCTGCTTACAACTCGCGCACGTAACGCCTACGAGTACATCATTCACGCATGTCAACTCGCACACGCGGCCCGTTATTGAGATATAACCTTCTTTACAATACGCGATAAATTGATATATTATATCACGTTTGATAGACTATCTGATTTCTTTTTTTTTTTTTTTATTATGGCGTTTACAAAATTTCGCTAATTACTCAATTTAGATTGACAGTTATAGGAATTAGGACACTAATATCTAAGAAATTTACAAGATAAATTTAGTTGTTGGCTTTCGAATTTTCAATATGTTGATTAGTTGAATTATTCTAAAAATCTAATATATGAGAGGGATTATTTTTTAAAAAATTATAACATTTGACTACAATCACGTGGATGAAATCTAATGCAGCTATGTACAGTAAAAATAAAAAAAGAAAACAAAAAAAAAGGGGGGTTAAAAACAGAAGATGTTAATTAAGTATCCTTTCCTTTAGTCTGTGGTGATGCTAATTAATCTAACTATAATTTAATGTTATTAGTGTTAATGTAATTTGCTAAAATGTATACAAATGAAGAATTAACATAAGTGAGAAGACAATTAAAGTTAGAAGGACGAGGAATGGAGTCAACAGGAAGAATATCGTATAGAGAGTATGATCTTTTGGGACACTCAAAGAAAATGTGATTATTCGTGTCTTCATCCAGACCACACTCACAAAGTGAACTGTCCTTAATACGAAGCTTGGATAAGTGAAAATTAGAGCAAGTATGACCAAGTCTGAGGCGGCAAATAACAGATGTGGCTTTTTTGTTCACATTTTTGAATTTGGAAAACCAAGATTTGTATGGAATATTACTCTGTAGTGATGCATAATATTTTCCCTTAACCGAGCTAGATTTATCCCAATGTTCCCCCCACCTACAGAATAATCTGCTCTTAGCACAAGATAAAAGATCCTGAGAGAATGCTTTGTATTGATCAAGGCAACCATTTTCAATAGCTTGTTTGGCAAAAGTATCAGCAGTATTGTTGCCTACAATGCCACAATGGCTAGGGATCCAAACTAAAGTAACCAACAGCCCTCTTGAGCAACACTTGAAAAGTAAATGTTTTATTTGAAGAATCAAGGGAAATTTACCTTTACTATTAAATTGGTTAGACATAATGGCTAACAAACAACTTTTAGCATCAGAAAAAATCACAGAAGATTTTATGCTATGGGAATCAATGAATTTTAAGGCTTCCAAAATGGCAATGGCCTCACCGGAAAAAATGGAATTTACCGGTGGAGATTTAAAACTCAATAAAATTTTATAACTTGGTATCCACACAGCAGAACCAACACAGGTATTGTCAGATATTTTGGATGCATCAGTGTAGATAACTAGTGAATCACTCCAGTGATTGCTGATATGAGATTGTAATATTTCCTCAGTGTTGGGGCTACTTTTATCTATATTTAAGTTAAGAATTATATTTGGTTTATAGATTAATGCTTCAAATGGTGTATCAAATAAAGGATTGATCTTATTGGAAAAACTGGAAATGGTAAACTTAAAAAAATTGCAAAGCTATTAAATAAACAAGGTGGGTTTTTATGAGTCCAGTAACCATAATTGGCAATACAATCAGAGAGACAATGTAATTTAGGGATTAGAGGATGGTAACCAAGTTGGAATGTTTTAAACAAGTATCTATCAGCAAGATACTGTCGTCTCAGATAAAGTGGAGAATCCACGCACTCTACCTGAAGAGCATTGATTGGGGAGAATTTCATAGCACCAATAATAAGACGCAAACATTTTGATTGCAACTTATCAAAGGTATTAAGGGCTCTTTTATTGCAAGGTTCTAACAAAAAACTACTATAATCTAATAGGCTGCGTACAAGGGCATTATATAAGAGCTTTTGACAATAAGGGTGAGAACCCCACCATACCCCGGCAAGAGAGCGTAAAATATTAATACCTTTTTCACATTTGTCTGAAATATAAGATATATGATGAATCCCAGATAACTTACTATCTAAAATATATCCTAAGAATTTTACTTTGTCTTTTACAGGAAAGGTTTGATTATTGTAAGACACTGATATATTTGGAATATGTCTACGGCGACTAAAAACTACTAGAGAACTTTTGGGTATAGAAAGAGATAAACCATGATCAGAAAGCCAATTATGGAGATAGTGAATAGCTGAACTTAGCTTGCTTGATGCCTCAGGTATGGTATCCACTGATACATATAAGACTATATCATCGGCATATTGTAGAATATTGCAGAAGGAACTGACCGACTGATCCAGGTCATGAGTATATATGCTATATAAAAGAGGACTTAAAACTGAGCCTTGTGGAAGACCCTTCCAGATGAGTCTAGGAGGAAGAAAAGAATTTTGAACTTGGATAAGGATTTTTCTAGCTGAAAATAGATTAAAAACAAAATTACCTATTTTCAAGGGGACATTGAGATGACTTAGTTTATTTCTGAGTACCGGAAGAAGAACATTATCATATGCGCAAGATATATCTAGAAATACCCCTACACAGTACTGCTGTTTAGACAGTGCTATGCGTATATCGGTGGTGAGAATACTTAAGCTATCAATAGTTCCTAAACCTTTACGAAAACCATTGTGATTTGCAGATTATACCTTGACTTTCAACGAACCACTCTAAGCGATTTTTAATTAAATGTTCTAAAATTTTGGCCATAGTACAAGAGAGAGCTATAGGGCGATAACTTGCAGCATCATGACTAGGCTTACCAGGTTTTAGGATGGGTAGGATTATATAAGTTTTCCAGTCTTCAGGTGGTAAATTTTGGGAGAAAATTATATTTAATATATTCAAAAAGGTTTCTTTTGATTTCAGATTTGATTTAACTATAAAAGAGTAAGGTATCCCGTCATAACCAGGGGCTGAATCTTTTAAATTATTCAAAACAACCAACAACTAATTCTTCATAAGAAAATGGTGCATCGAAAGGACTATTACTCTGAACTAGAGGAGTGGAATAAATACAAGCTTCAAACCGTGTAGGAGCTGTAGGAGGAGCTAACCTGTTTGCAAATTCATGCGACCATAATGTGGCATCAGACGAAGATTGAGTATTGACTGATGTTGAACATCGAAATTTTCTTACCTGTCGCCAGACTAAGGAAGGAGGTGTACGCGGGGATAGGGCTTCACAAAAACCACGCCAACCATCTTTCTTTTTTTGGGCTAGTAGTCTTAAAGTTTCTGCTGCAATTCTTTTATAATTTAAATAATTATCTAAAGTCATAGCGATTTTATATGATTTTTCAGCCTCCTTTCTTCTAAGACAAGCATCTAAACAAGCCTGATCCGACCAGGGTGGAGATCGAATATTCTTTTTAGGAGGCTTTTTAAGAGGAATAGATTTATCTGCCGAGGACAAAATGTAGTTTCTAAAAGCACTATAAATGGAAATAATATTATTATGATCAAGAGTTTGCAGTTGATCTACTTCCCTATCCAAGATTTGTGCATATAAGGACCAATCAGCCCTACTTAAATTATGTTTAAGCCGAGGATTAAAAGTATACTGAATTGAAGTGGAATTGGGGGAAAATATTAAAATGGGAAAGTGATCACTTCCAAAAGAAGAATCTAGAACTTTCCAATGCAAAAGAGATGATAAATCAGGTGAACAAATGGATAAATCTATAGCACTGTGACAATTTTGAGTAGGGGATACTCTGCGAGTGGGAGTGCCATCATTCATAAAGCAAAGATTCAAATCATCAAGGATATCTATGAAGGGCGATGAAAGGGTATCACAGAAATGGGACCCCCAGGAAGTATGATGAATGTTAAAATCACCTAAGATAACTACTGGAGAAGGTATGGAATTAAAAATGTTACATAATTCAGATAAGATATGAGGAGATGGAACAGGAATGTAAATAGAGAGAAATGAAATATTTAGGGTTTTAATCCCCACTATATTAAATGAGTCGCTGTGGGGTGGAAGGGAAATTTGTGTAAAAGATAGAGATCTAGAGATCAGAATACAAAATCCAGCATGTCCATCATCTCTGTCATCCCGGAAGCAAGCATAGCCCGGGACTCTGAAAAGAGCCCCAAGCTTCAACCATGTTTCCTGGATGGCAAGAATGAGGGGTTTATGAGAGTTAATTAGATAAATGAGATCCTGTTTCTTATGTCTAATGCTGCGACAGTTCCATTGCAGTAGTGGAAAGAACATTATGAATAACATTTGCTAGCTCAGACAGTGGTTTTTTTAATTCTTCGGGAAGCTGAGAATCAGAAAAATGAGTTAGTATATTTATAGGGGAAGTGATCAGGTAGCCCAAAAGATTATCACTTAAAGGTGATGGAGGCACCTTGGATGGACCTGATGGGTAGGCACTTCCATTAGGAAGAGAGGAGGAAGGGGTTTGGGTCAAAAGGAAATGGGCTTGTTTGTCATAGGGATGACTGGAGGCCGGAGGATATGGGTGTCGGGGAATAAAAACAGTTTTCCTGTGAGATATAGATGAAGGAGCATTAGAAAAGGTATGGTGACCAGAATTAAGGATGGGTTCATATTGCTGTGATGAAGGTACGACAGATTTCAAAGAGTCAGCAAAAGATCTCCTGACAGATGGGAATCTTGCAGATGCTTCAAAATAGGAGATATTTTCCTGGGACATTACAATTTTAATGGATTTTTGCCGAGAGTGTTCAGGGCAGATGGGATCCTTAGCAGTGTGACTACCTGAACAGAAGAGACAAGATGGAGATATATTGGAGCAGCTATCACCTTCATGACTTTGGGCACAGACGAAACACCTTGGTTTCGACCTGCATTGCGAGGCAATATGACCAAACCTACAGCATTTTTGGCATTGGATGGATGGAAGGATATATGGTTCGACAGGTAAAGAAGTGTACAAGCAATAAACATGAGAAGGTAATTTTTGGGCTTTAAAAGTGAGTACCACGGATTGTGTTGGGATATAACTAATACTATTTTCTTCGCTATGGGATTTTTTATTAAGGCGGCGAGCTCTGGTGATTGAACTAAACCCAAAGGGCACTCTAATTGAGTTAACAATGTCCTCGAGGGACCACTCTACAGGCACCCCTCTCACTATGCCCATTCTTGAACAAGTATACGATGGAATGGAAGCAGAATACTTTGCATGAGACAACGCAGGGTTGCTTAAGAAACTATTAGCATCACAACCAGATTTAAATCCAACCGAAATACGGTTCCTACCAACACGTTTTACACCATCTGTGATTATATTTTTAATTTTATTACTAAACAAAAAGTGACCAAACTTAATAGGACTTAGTACTGTTCCAGATGAGATATCACCTACTGGCCTGGTAACATGTACCAAGAAAGGAGCTTCATCAGAATCTGAATACAGCAATTTCTTATCAGAGTGCTCGGGATGAATGTATGTAGAATGATTTGATGATGAAATAAGTGATGTATTAGATGTAGTTTTTTTAATTGGTAAGGATGAGTCTACGATTGAACTAGTGCGTTTTCTATTTGTAGTACTAGAATTGGGTAATGAATCTCTTATTGGTGGAGTACTGAAATTAGCAGGATCAGGAGAGAGCGTGCCTCCCCCAGGGTCGGGAGGATCTCTCCCCATCATAAAAAAATGTTTAAAAACTTACGAAAAATACTTCCCTGTGATTGAGGAGTATTATAGTAAGCCAACAAATTAAATTAGTCCAAAAAATGCCGAAAAAGAGTAAATTATTTCAAATTATTGTCTCCTAGATCCTTGCCTGTCAAAGTTCGAAAATCGAATCCTATCTGATTTATATGAATCTAAAATTCTGATAGATTTTTGACGTGAATGTAAAAATGTCATGTAGTGCTTTTATATTCTTTTCATTATTTTAGTATTTTAAAGTGTTATATACAATAATTTTGCTGATATTTTATGTAATATAATGCAGATAAAATTCTGAAATGTAGTGAAAATGATATAATAGTGAATTGCGTGCATTTTGACATTCTGCCCAAATTTCCTGAGACGCATGACTAGGATATCAGCACCAAGTCATGCTAACGACCGACTGAAAGACTAAGACTAAAGACGTGAATAATGATCAATATACTCGACACTGGCACCAATAGCTCATATTATTGTAGCTCATTGCCATTAACTAAGAAGAAGAATCTCGTCGTTTACTGTCGACAACATTATTTAGCGCTTAAGAACTTACGTATTACGTAGCACTAGATACTGTCAATGCAAACGCAATCGTGGTGATGAATAAGTCTGCTTAAAATACTAACATCGGATGAAACCAAAAGGTCAAAACAGACCCCACTAATATCATGTTCAATAATACGAAAAAAGTAATAAAAAGTTCTCCGATACATTCGTTACATTTACACGTGAAAATACTCATATCATCGTGTGTTAAACCTCACAAATTGCACGGATTGGAGAAAATACACAACTAAATACTCCGCTGCGACTCATAGTAAGTCAGATCGACACACTGATTTATAAATTAGCTCAGAGACTCAGACGGTCGCGCAAGTTCTCTCACAATTTCAGTGACATACGTATTTGTGAAAGTCTTTCGTACATTTTGTTAGTAAAATTAAAGATCCACATCCCCCTAACAATAAATCTACGGTCAGTGTTCATGTCACAAGTATTCTCCCCTGTCCACCTGTGGCGAGTTGTAACAACTGGCTGCTTAATGTGAAGCGATGACTTCTACAAGCAGGTATATGTGCTCGCCTGTCTTATTCGCTGTCGCTGGCATATTCATGGAAGTCTTGGAGGCGATTGGCTAACAACTTTACCTGTCACATCCAGATTTTACCAGCGGTAGACACTTTTACGATATTACGAACAGACAAAGTAGCCATATTTCTAAACCATCTAAGTCCATTAATCTATACCAATAAATAAAATTGGATTGTCTGTTTGTAATGTCAAAATAATAGGCTTTTTTCATGCTCACACGGTTATTTGCACGACACCTATGCCTAAAATAGCAATTAAAAAATTTTTGTCTGTTTGTTCCGGGTAATCTTCAAAACGGCTGGACCGATTTCAAAAATTCTTTCACCAATGGAAAGCTATAATATCAAGGCGTAAATTAGGCTATATTTTATCCCGGTATTCCCCCGGGAACGGGAATTACGCGGGTAAAACGACTATAACCTATAACCGAAGCGAAGCGAGGGCGGATTGCTAGTCCAATAATAAATTCACTATGGAACTAAAGTAAATTGACTCTCCGCCTTCTTATATATTTTCGTTATTCGTAAACCTAGTTACCCTTTTATTCGCTTCGGTTTCAGTCGCCTTACCAGTGTAGTTCCCGTGCCCGTGGGTATTCCGGGATAAAAATATAACCTATGTTACTCCCTGATATTATAGCTTTCCATTGGAGAAAGAATTTTTAAAATCAGTTCGGTGGTTTAAGCGTGAAAGCGTAACAAACAAACATACTTTCACATCTATACCAATAAATAAAATTGGAATGTCTGTTTGTAATGTCAAAATAATAGGCTTTTTTCATGCTCACACGGTTATTTGCACGACACCTATGCCTAAAATACAGATTAAAAAAATTTTGTCTGTCTGTCTGTCTGTTTGTTCCGGGTAATCTTCAAAACGGCTGGACCGATTTCAAAAATTCTTTCACCAATGGAAAGCTATAATATCAGGGCGTAAACGAAGCTATATTTTATCCCGGTATTCCTACGGGAACGGGAACTACGCGGGTAAAACGACTAAAAGCGAAGCGAGTGCGGGTTGCTAGTTTATAATATTAGTAAAAAATGATTGAAGATAACATTGTACATGGTATCTTCGATAAACCCTTCGTCGGCTTGTACGACACCCACGGGCGAGACAGGGGGTGGCGAGTTGTATTGTTACTGTGAGGCTCAGGGCGCCGTCACATTGGCCGCAGCGCTGCACTTGCGGCAAATGTGACGGCGCCCTTACCACACGGCAAAGCGTCAAAATAGTATGTTTTATTAATGCTCACGGTCGCGTGCACGTCGCCTGTTAGCGTAGTCCATCTAGACATTCGAAGGCACATCAAGGTGAAAGCGAGTATATTTCTTTAAAACAAATAAGTAGAGTAAGTAGTAAAGTTTCCCATCGTTCCGATACTTGGTAAAATTTACTCGAAGTCAAAGGTAAAGAGTGGTTTTTTCGGGCATTTCTCCAAAACGGTAATGTTTTTCATAAAATTCCCGAAGCCGAAGCGCAGCGTGGGCAGGTCGCTAGTTTAATATAAAACCGATAAGACCACCACAACACACCACGAGCCACCGTCACCACTTATTGTACAGCTACGACCCACAATAATACTTAAATATTATTTTATGGGGCGGCATCAGACGCGAGTACCTGCGCCAGATGCCGCCCTAGCAGAGGCTCCGGGGGACCGCACCGGGGATTTAGTCTGACGTCAAGTCATTGAACTCAAGGAACTCTGCACCGGTGGTCGACCCAACGACGAAGGCGACGTGCTATACGGGTTGGTTAGGAGTGTGTGTGCTTGCGCCCCTCTATCGCCCCGGAAGGAGCGGAGCGAGGAATGCGCCGACCGTAACCCAACAAAAAAAAAATATATATTATTTTATAAATAAAAAACTTTTAATATAATAAAGTGCCTTTTTATAATCAATAATTAGCATCATTCCCTTTGAGATTTTTTGCTGGATCTTTCTCAGTGTGGCCGCGTTCCAATCCGGTGGTAGTGTATTAGTTTTGTTAGTCTAAATTAATAAATTGACATAATTTATTATCCTAAATTTAATTATTAATGACCAAGAATATAATATATCTTCCTGGATTGTTTTTACAAATTTTAGTGAAGATAGAACAATAAGTTAAAAGTGTCGAGTTTGGTCGGATGGAACTATAAAATTTAAATTTCGCGCTCTTCTTTCAAAAGCATTTCACTTTCCTCTTATTCTTCCTTTAGGACGTGCCTACGGTATTATTAGTGAAGAAAACCTTGGCGGTTTTGTGGCACGCTGTACCTAATGTTTCATATTGTAGACATATAAATGATATACGGTCGTTGGCTCCGAAGTGGGGGGGGGGGGGGGGGTCGTACACACACACACACACTCACACACACACAGCGACATTCAGTTAATTGATGCGAACGAGGGACACGAGCCAGCATCAGTACGTACGTCGACATCTAGGGCCTAGTTGTTGAGCGCACCACACTGTACTCACCGATGTGGCTGCACTACATACAAATATACAAACGCGATATAGTACGTCAAGTAGTTCTATTAACAATGTGTAACACTCGCGTAAACATCACAACTCGTTACGGCTTTAATCAAATTGCCGTCGGGCTGACCACTCAAGTCAAATCACCCTGCTCCGGTGGTCGGTCCGACGACGATGGCGACGTATCACGGGTGGGTTACAGGTGGGCGTACTTACGCCCCTCTGTCGCCCCGGACGGAGTTGTGCGAGGAGTGCGCCGACCGTAACCCACACCAAAAAAAAAATATAGTTTTAATAAAATTAAAAAGGTTACACTTAAAAAGAAAACAATTTTGTAAAATGTTGTTATCCGCTGTTTCAAATTAGTATTTTTTCTGTCAAAATGAGTGAATCTAATGAAAAAATTCGATACATTTTAACTTTTTTATTACAAAAAGAAAAAGGTTACACTCAAACCAAGTAAAGAGTACGGACTAAATGCAGTGTCCGTGAGAGTAGCACGAAGATGATTTAAACGTTTTTCAATCGAAGTTTGATGTCAAAGATGCACCTTTCTCTGGCCGCACTGTCACCGATGGAATGGACACCATTTTTGAAAAAGTGGGGCAAGATCGGTGTATCAGTAGTTATGGCGTAAAATTTGGAAATTAACCATAAAACAGTTTTGACCCCATTGAAAAAAAGCTGGGTATACAAAAAAGCTCAATATATGTATGCCACGCGAGCTCACTGACAGAAACAACGAACCGTGTACGCATTTGTGATTCTTTATTGAAACGTAATGATATCGAACTGTTTCTAAAGAGATTGATAACTGGTGATGAAAAATGGATCACGTACGTATAAGAACATACGAAAAAGGTCGTGGTCAAAGGTCGGTCAGGTTCACAGACTGGCAAAACTCGAATTAACTCACAATAAGGTGATGCTGTGTGTATAGTGAGATTTGAAGAGTATTGTTGACTATAAGCTTTTACCGCCATCAATTCAGATTCTCTACTGCCAACAACTGATGAGGTTAAACCAGGAAATTGAGGAAATAAGCGTTGGCCATCGGGATGCGGTCGCCGTCTTATACAAGGCAGTCGTCTCGCAGAAGGGGCGACGGAGTGTGAGCGAGAGGAACTCCTCTACGGGGACACACCCTGCCGCCGGCGACTTGGGCGGCGCAGGTGCGAGTACTTCCGCCTGATGCCGCTCTAACCGTGGCGGCGGGTGACTGGACCGGGGAGTACACCGGTCGCCCGCGGAGACACTGATCGCATGAGGGCGACACCCGTCAACTGGACACGGGACGGGTCACTTATGACAAGGGTGCCTGACCCGCCTATATGGCGCTTGAAAGAGGTATGCACTCGGCGGGCTTTGGACGAATCGGAGGATGTGCGAGGTACCATGACCTGCGGCGATACGTGGGGTGCCACGCGACACACGCACAGCTGATCACTAAATGTATATAGTAACGGTCGCGTGACACGTCTCACGCCGACACCGCGCGCAGGACGTGACTTGTCCGCGCACGTGGCGTGCCTTGTGTTAAGTTACTGTAATGTAATTGTTTATTGTGTTAGTGTGTGTGCGTGTGTCGTGTGACGTCACCGCACTAGTACAACTAATAGGTTACGCAGTGACGTGGCGCCGCTCACATCTGACGGCACACATGTCATTGCATCCCCTATCTCCCGCGGGGGAGGAGGAGGGGAGGCTGTCACAGACGCCACCGGTACTGTCACTACGCACTGAGCTGTTGTCACGCGTCACTCTTAATCATTCACTATGATTGTATTACATCACTGGCACGTGACTTCTCTAGCGTCAAAATTAACTTTCCCAAAGTTACCCTAATAAGTAGTTCAGATTTTCGTGGAAATGCGGTTATAAATTTAGCCTTTCTTACTTGCTGATAATGTAGTTTATGTAGTTTTTGATTGGTGAAAGAATTTTTTAAATTGGTCGAATTCTCTAAATTCAATTGTTTACTGTTCCCGTAGAAAATCCGAGAAAATGTCCCTGTTTTTCGTTGATAACCTAACTTTCTATTGATGAAAAATATTTTTAAGAGCGCTTAACATCCAGTGATTTCACTCGCCTAGTTTCCGCCCCATCATAAGAGACAGCCCGCATGTTTCTCGCTGATATCTCGCTGCAGCTTTCTCTTTATGAAACAATTCATTAAATTGTCCAATATGCCGCTTATTTCAGTCGCGTAGTGTCTATTCCCGCAGTAATATCGGGATACAAAATAGCTTACATATATTCGTTATATCCGTGTGGTGACGGACTAAGAATACTATTCACCACTCGCTATCTTGCACGAGGATGTCGTACAAGACTACTAAGGGATATAATATGCAAATAATATATCTATGTAAGAGAAGAAAAACTCGAAATAAAACCCTATACCAAGTTGTTTGATCAGCATGGTATAGAAGTGTTGATGTGTGAAGACTGCACACGATTACGACTCCAGGTGTCACCACCAGGTGTCACCACCAGCTGTCACCATAACAGTACGGGGCAGGATACAACGAAATCAATAAAAAATAGATTTTGTTAAATTATCATCTGAAGAAGTCATCAGTTGAGGCTCGATATGTCTCGCACTATATTAAGGCGTTAGGCAGGAAAAGGTCTCATAACCAAGTTCAAAGTGGATAACCGTGCTAAAAAGCGGGCTCGAGGTTTCTCTACGTGATACGCTCGGAACTAAGAATATCCACAGAACGAATGTTACCAACATACAAGTACGAACAGTTAGCATAACTTTAAAGTGGTGATGGACAGGTGACCATCGCTCGACGAACCGATAGTCACTAGTGCAGAGAGTTTCTAGCGTGGCGACCATGTATCGGACAATGCGGTGCAAAACCAACCGGGTGGACCGACAACCTCTTTTTTTTTTTTTTTTTTTTTTTTCGCTGTGGAAATGCAATTTACGCACTATCCCCCGAAGGTATCAGACGAGGGGGAGTGTGGGACTCACCGGCTATGCTGCCGGAATACCCACTAAAACCACAGCGGTCTCTTCCGCGCTTTTACAGGGTTGCCGGAAAGGTCGTCTTATGACATTCGATCCCCGACACCCCTACGCAAGGCTGTCTGGCCACGTCCTGTCGTCAATCAAAACATAGGGAGGAAATGCGCATATCGGCGCCTCCTCCTCCCTACTCGCCGCCGGCGAAGCGAGTCAGCGGACGCAAGTGCTTCGCGTTCGCACTCCGCGGCCTCCTTCCTTGTGATGACCTCCTCGCAGAAAGAGGCCATCGACGTCCAGCACCTGTCGCTGTCCAGCATCCCTGAGATGATGGTCGATAGCGACAGATCCATTCCTATGACCGCCGACAGGTCGTGGCGCTGAGGCCCCAGGCGGGACATACTTCCAGTGTGAGGTGGACTGACAACCTGGTGAATGTTGTTGGGAGTCGTTGGATGCGGGTGGCAGAGGACTGTGTGATTTGTGGCGAAATGTGATAGAGGCTTACGTCCAGCAGTGGACGAGGAACGGCTGAACGATGACGATGACGCAGCAACACTACCGCGAATCCCTTTTTCTAGAAGAGACTATGAAGTCGTGCAATGAGAATCGATGATACTTCAGACATCAGCAAAACCCACCAAACAGAAACACCTTCAGAAAGTAGCGCTTCCAGTTCTCTCGCTCACCAAACAATGTGCAGTAGCACATTGCAGTGCGGCACTACCGCGGAGGGGTCGGTCCGCGTCAGTGATGCGCCGCGTGTTGTAATACACTCATCACATTAAATACGTGTGTACGCGCGAGTGCGAGTGCGGGCCCCTCGCCCCCCTCGCCTCGCACACAGCGGTGATCAGTTAATCACAGTCAGTGACGCGCCGCGTGTTGTAATACACTCATCACATTAAATACGTGTGTACGCGCGAGTGCGAGTGCGGGCCCCTCGCCCCCCTCGCCTCGCACACAGCGGTGATCAGTTAATCACAGTCAGTGACGCGCCGCGTGTTGTAATACACTCATCACATTAAATACGTGTGTACGCGCGAGTGCGAGTGCGGGCCCCTCGCCCCCCTCGCCTCGCACACAGCGGTGATCAGTTAATCACAGTCAGTGACGCGCCGCGTGTTGTAATACACTCATCACATTAAATACGTGTGTACGCGCGAGTGCGAGTGCGGGCCCCTCGCCCCCCTCGCCTCGCACACAGCGGTGATCAGTTAATCACAGTCAGTGACGCGCCGCGTGTTGTAATACACTCATCACATTAAATACGTGTGTACGCGCGAGTGCGAGTGCGGGCCCCTCGCCCCCCTCGCCTCGCACACAGCGGTGATCAGTTAATCACAGTCAGTGACGCGCCGCGTGTTGTAATACACTCATCACATTAAATACGTGTGTACGCGCGAGTGCGAGTGCGGGCCCCTCGCCCCCCTCGCCTCGCACACAGCGGTGATCAGTTAATCACAGTCAGTGACGCGCCGCGTGTTGTAGCGTCAGTGACGCGCCGCGTGTTGTAATACACTCATCACATTAAATACGTGTGTACGCGCGAGTGCGAGTGCGGGCCCCTCGCCCCCCTCGCCTCGCACACAGCGGTGATCAGTTAATGACAGTCAGTGACGCGCCGCGTGTTGTAGCGTCAGTGACGCGCCGCGTGTTGTAATACACTCATCACATTAAATACGTGTGTACGCGCGAGTGCGAGTGCGGGCCCCTCGCCCCCCTCGCCTCGCACACAGCGGTGATCAGTTAATGACAGTCAGTGACGCGCCGCGTGTTGTAATACACTCATCACATTAAATACGTGTGTACGCGCGAGTGCGAGTGCGGGCCCCTCGCCCCCCTCGCCTCGCACACAGCGGTGATCAGTTAATGACAGTCAGTGACGCGCCGCGTGTTGTAGCGTCAGTGACGCGCCGCGTGTTGTAATACACTCATCACATTAAATACGTGTGTACGCGCGAGTGCGAGTGCGGGCCCCTCGCCCCCCTCGCCTCGCACACAGCGGTGATCAGTTAATCACAGTCAGTGACGCGCCGCGTGTTGTAGCGTCAGTGACGCGCCGCGTGTTGTAATACACTCATCACATTAAATACGTGTGTACGCGCGAGTGCGAGTGCGGGCCCCTCGCCCCCCTCGCCTCGCACACAGCGGTGATCAGTTAATCACAGTCAGTGACGCGCCGCGTGTTGTAGCGTCAGTGACGCGCCGCGTGTTGTAATACACTCATCACATTAAATACGTGTGTACGCGCGAGTGCGAGTGCGGGCCCCTCGCCCCCCTCGCCTCGCACACAGCGGTGATCAGTTAATGACAGTCAGTGACGCGCCGCGTGTTGTAGCGTCAGTGACGCGCCGCGTGTTGTAATACACTCATCACATTAAATACGTGTGTACGCGCGAGTGCGAGTGCGGGCCCCTCGCCCCCCTCGCCTCGCACACAGCGGTGATCAGTTAATGACAGTCAGTGACGCGCCGCGTGTTGTAATACACTCATCACATTAAATACGTGTGTACGCGCGAGTGCGAGTGCGGGCCCCTCGCCCCCCTCGCCTCGCACACAGCGGTGATCAGTTAATGACAGTCAGTGACGCGCCGCGTGTTGTAGCGTCAGTGACGCGCCGCGTGTTGTAATACACTCATCACATTAAATACGTGTGTACGCGCGAGTGCGAGTGCGGGCCCCTCGCCCCCCTCGCCTCGCACACAGCGGTGATCAGTTAATGACAGTCAGTGACGCGCCGCGTGTTGTAGCGTCAGTGACGCGCCGCGTGTTGTAATACACTCATCACATTAAATACGTGTGTACGCGCGAGTGCGAGTGCGGGCCCCTCGCCCCCCTCAGCTCGCACACAGCGGTGATCAGTTAATGACAGTCAGTGACGCGCCGCGTGTTGTAGCGTCAGTGACGCGCCGCGTGTTGTAATACACTCATCACATTAAATACGTGTGTACGCGCGAGTGCGAGTGCGGGCCCCTCGCCCCCCTCGCCTCGCACACAGCGGTGATCAGTTAATGACAGTCAGTGACGCGCCGCGTGTTGTAGCGTCAGTGACGCGCTGCGTGTTGTAATACACTCATCACATTAAATACGTGTGTACGCGCGAGTGCGAGTGCGGGCCCCTCGCCCCCCTCGCCTCGCACACAGCGGTGATCAGTTAATGACAGTCAGTGACGCGCCGCGTGTTGTAGCGTCAGTGACGCGCCGCGTGTTGTAATACACTCATCACATTAAATACGTGTGTACGCGCGAGTGCGAGTGCGGGCCCCTCGCCCCCCTCGCCTCGCACACAGCGGTGATCAGTTAATGACAGTCAGTGACGCGCCGCGTGTTGTAGCGTCAGTGACGCGCCGCGTGTTGTAATACACTCATCACATTAAATACGTGTGTACGCGCGAGTGCGAGTGCGGGCCCCTCGCCCCCCTCGCCTCGCACACAGCGGTGATCAGTTAATGACAGTCAGTGACGCGCCGCGTGTTGTAGCGTCAGTGACGCGCCGCGTGTTGTAATACACTCATCACATTAAATACGTGTGTACGCGCGAGTGCGAGTGCGGGCCCCTCGCCCCCCTCGCCTCGCACACAGCGGTGATCAGTTAATGACAGTCAGTGACGCGCCGCGTGTTGTAGCGTCAGTGACGCGCCGCGTGTTGTAATACACTCATCACATTAAATACGTGTGTACGCGCGAGTGCGAGTGCGGGCCCCTCGCCCCCCTCGCCTCGCACACAGCGGTGATCAGTTAATGACAGTCAGTGACGCGCCGCGTGTTGTAATACACTCATCACACTAAATACGTGTGTACGCGCGAGTGCGAGTGCGGGCCCCTCGCCCCCCTCGCCTCGCACACAGCGGTGATCAGTTAATGACAGTCAGTGACGCGCCGCGTGTTGTAATACACTCATCACATTAAATACGTGTGTACGCGCGAGTGCGAGTGCGGGCCCCTCGCCCCCCTCGCCTCGCACACAGCGGTGGTCAGTTAATGACAGTCAGTGACGCGCCGCGTGTTGTAGCGTCAGTGACGCGCCGCGTGTTGTAATACACTCATCACATTAAATACGTGTGTACGCGCGAGTGCGAGTGCGGGCCCCTCGCCCCCCTCGCCTCGCACACAGCGGTGGTCAGTTAATGACAGTCAGTGACGCGCCGCGTGTTGTAGCGTCAGTGACGCGCCGCGTGTTGTAATACACTCATCACATTAAATACGTGTGTACGCGCGAGTGCGAGTGCGGGCCCCTCGCCTCGCACACAGCGGTGGTCAGTTAATGACAGTCAGTGACGCGCCGCGTGTTGTAGCGTCAGTGACGCGCCGCGTGTTGTAATACACTCATCACACTAAATACGTGTGTACGCGCGAGTGCGAGTGCGGGCCCCTCGCCCCCCTCGCCTCGCACACAGCGGTGATCAGTTAATGACAGTCAGTGACGCGCCGCGTGTTGTAATACACTCATCACATTAAATACGTGTGTACGCGCGAGTGCGAGTGCGGGCCCCTCGCCCCCCTCGCCTCGCACACAGCGGTGGTCAGTTAATGACAGTCAGTGACGCGCCGCGTGTTGTAGCGTCAGTGACGCGCCGCGTGTTGTAATACACTCATCACATTAAATACGTGTGTACGCGCGAGTGCGAGTGCGGGCCCCTCGCCCCCCTCGCCTCGCACACAGCGGTGGTCAGTTAATGACAGTCAGTGACGCGCCGCGTGTTGTAGCGTCAATGACGCGCCGCGTGTTGTAATACACTCATCACATTAAATACGTGTGTACGCGCGAGTGCGAGTGCGGGCCCCTCGCCCCCCTCGCCTCGCACACAGCGGTGATCAGTTAATGACAGTCAGTGACGCGCCGCGTGTTGTAGCGTCAGTGACGCGCCGCGTGTTGTAATACAATCATCACATTAAATACGTGTGTACGCGCGAGTGCGAGTGCGGGCCCCTCGCCCCCCTCGCCTCGCACACAGCGGTGGTCAGTTAATGACAGTCAGTGACGCGCCGCGTGTTGTAGCGTCAGTGACGCGCCGCGTGTTGTAATACACTCATCACATTAAATACGTGTGTACGCGCGAGTGCGAGTGCGGGCCCCTCGCCCCCCTCGCCTCGCACACAGCGGTGGTCAGTTAATGACAGTCAGTGACGCGCCGCGTGTTGTAGCGTCAGTGACGCGCCGCGTGTTGTAATACACTCATCACATTAAATACGTGTGTACGCGCGAGTGCGAGTGCGGGCCCCTCGCCCCCCTCGCCTCGCACACAGCGGTGGTCAGTTAATGACAGTCAGTGACGCGCCGCGTGTTGTAGCGTCAGTGACGCGCCGCGTGTTGTAATACACTCATCACATTAAATACGTGTGTACGCGCGAGTGCGAGTGCGGGCCCCTCGCCCCCCTCGCCTCGCACACAGCGGTGATCAGTTAATGACAGTCAGTGACGCGCCGCGTGTTGTAGCGTCAGTGACGCGCCGCGTGTTGTAATACACTCATCACACTAAATACGTGTGTACGCGCGAGTGCGAGTGCGGGCCCCTCGCCCCCCTCGCCTCGCACACAGCGGTGATCAGTTAATGACAGTCAGTGACGCGCCGCGTGTTGTAATACACTCATCACATTAAATACGTGTGTACGCGCGAGTGCGAGTGCGGGCCCCTCGCCCCCCTCGCCTCGCACACAGCGGTGGTCAGTTAATGACAGTCAGTGACGCGCCGCGTGTTGTAGCGTCAGTGACGCGCCGCGTGTTGTAATACAATCATCACATTAAATACGTGTGTACGCGCGAGTGCGAGTGCGGGCCCCTCGCCCCCCTCGCCTCGCACACAGCGGTGATCAGTTAATGACAGTCAGTGACGCGCCGCGTGTTGTAGCGTCAGTGACGCGCCGCGTGTTGTAATACACTCATCACATTAAATACGTGTGTACGCGCGAGTGCGAGTGCGGGCCCCTCGCCCCCCTCGCCTCGCACACAGCGGTGATCAGTTAATGACAGTCAGTGACGCGCCGCGTGTTGTAGCGTCAGTGACGCGCCGCGTGTTGTAATACAATCATCACATTAAATACGTGTGTACGCGCGAGTGCGAGTGCGGGCCCCTCGCCCCCCTCGCCTCGCACACAGCGGTGATCAGTTAATGACAGTCAGTGACGCGCCGCGTGTTGTAATACACTCATCACATTAAATACGTGTGTACGCGCGAGTGCGAGTGCGGGCCCCTCGCCCCCCTCGCCTCGCACACAGCGGTGGTCAGTTAATGACAGTCAGTGACGCGCCGCGTGTTGTAGCGTCAGTGACGCGCCGCGTGTTGTAATACACTCATCACATTAAATACGTGTGTACGCGCGAGTGCGAGTGCGGGCCCCTCGCCCCCCTCGCCTCGCACACAGCGGTGGTCAGTTAATGACAGTCAGTGACGCGCCGCGTGTTGTAGCGTCAGTGACGCGCCGCGTGTTGTAATACACTCATCACATTAAATACGTGTGTACGCGCGAGTGCGAGTGCGGGCCCCTCGCCTCGCACACAGCGGTGGTCAGTTAATGACAGTCAGTGACGCGCCGCGTGTTGTAGCGTCAGTGACGCGCCGCGTGTTGTAATACACTCATCACACTAAATACGTGTGTACGCGCGAGTGCGAGTGCGGGCCCCTCGCCCCCCTCGCCTCGCACACAGCGGTGATCAGTTAATGACAGTCAGTGACGCGCCGCGTGTTGTAATACACTCATCACATTAAATACGTGTGTACGCGCGAGTGCGAGTGCGGGCCCCTCGCCCCCCTCGCCTCGCACACAGCGGTGGTCAGTTAATGACAGTCAGTGACGCGCCGCGTGTTGTAATACACTCATCACATTAAATACGTGTGTACGCGCGAGTGCGAGTGCGGGCCCCTCGCCCCCCTCGCCTCGCACACAGCGGTGGTCAGTTAATGACAGTCAGTGACGCGCCGCGTGTTGTAGCGTCAATGACGCGCCGCGTGTTGTAATACACTCATCACATTAAATACGTGTGTACGCGCGAGTGCGAGTGCGGGCCCCTCGCCCCCCTCGCCTCGCACACAGCGGTGATCAGTTAATGACAGTCAGTGACGCGCCGCGTGTTGTAGCGTCAGTGACGCGCCGCGTGTTGTAATACAATCATCACATTAAATACGTGTGTACGCGCGAGTGCGAGTGCGGGCCCCTCGCCCCCCTCGCCTCGCACACAGCGGTGGTCAGTTAATGACAGTCAGTGACGCGCCGCGTGTTGTAGCGTCAGTGACGCGCCGCGTGTTGTAATACACTCATCACATTAAATACGTGTGTACGCGCGAGTGCGAGTGCGGGCCCCTCGCCCCCCTCGCCTCGCACACAGCGGTGGTCAGTTAATGACAGTCAGTGACGCGCCGCGTGTTGTAGCGTCAGTGACGCGCCGCGTGTTGTAATACACTCATCACATTAAATACGTGTGTACGCGCGAGTGCGAGTGCGGGCCCCTCGCCCCCCTCGCCTCGCACACAGCGGTGGTCAGTTAATGACAGTCAGTGACGCGCCGCGTGTTGTAGCGTCAGTGACGCGCCGCGTGTTGTAATACACTCATCACATTAAATACGTGTGTACGCGCGAGTGCGAGTGCGGGCCCCTCGCCCCCCTCGCCTCGCACACAGCGGTGATCAGTTAATGACAGTCAGTGACGCGCCGCGTGTTGTAGCGTCAGTGACGCGCCGCGTGTTGTAATACACTCATCACACTAAATACGTGTGTACGCGCGAGTGCGAGTGCGGGCCCCTCGCCCCCCTCGCCTCGCACACAGCGGTGATCAGTTAATGACAGTCAGTGACGCGCCGCGTGTTGTAATACACTCATCACATTAAATACGTGTGTACGCGCGAGTGCGAGTGCGGGCCCCTCGCCCCCCTCGCCTCGCACACAGCGGTGGTCAGTTAATGACAGTCAGTGACGCGCCGCGTGTTGTAGCGTCAGTGACGCGCCGCGTGTTGTAATACAATCATCACATTAAATACGTGTGTACGCGCGAGTGCGAGTGCGGGCCCCTCGCCCCCCTCGCCTCGCACACAGCGGTGATCAGTTAATGACAGTCAGTGACGCGCCGCGTGTTGTAGCGTCAGTGACGCGCCGCGTGTTGTAATACACTCATCACATTAAATACGTGTGTACGCGCGAGTGCGAGTGCGGGCCCCTCGCCCCCCTCGCCTCGCACACAGCGGTGATCAGTTAATGACAGTCAGTGACGCGCCGCGTGTTGTAGCGTCAGTGACGCGCCGCGTGTTGTAATACAATCATCACATTAAATACGTGTGTACGCGCGAGTGCGAGTGCGGGCCCCTCGCCCCCCTCGCCTCGCACACAGCGGTGGTCAGTTAATGACAGTCAGTGACGCGCCGCGTGTTGTAGCGTCAGTGACGCGCCGCGTGTTGTAATACACTCATCACATTAAATACGTGTGTACGCGCGAGTGCGAGTGCGGGCCCCTCGCCCCCCTCGCCTCGCACACAGCGGTGGTCAGTTAATGACAGTCAGTGACGCGCCGCGTGTTGTAGCGTCAGTGACGCGCCGCGTGTTGTAATACACTCATCACATTAAATACGTGTGTACGCGCGAGTGCGAGTGCGGGCCCCTCGCCCCCCTCGCCTCGCACACAGCGGTGGTCAGTTAATGACAGTCAGTGACGCGCCGCGTGTTGTAGCGTCAGTGACGCGCCGCGTGTTGTAATACAATCATCACATTAAATACGTGTGTACGCGCGAGTGCGAGTGCGGGCCCCTCGCCCCCCTCGCCTCGCACACAGCGGTGGTCAGTTAATGACAGTCAGTGACGCGCCGCGTGTTGTAGCGTCAGTGACGCGCCGCGTGTTGTAATACACTCATCACATTAAATACGTGTGTACGCGCGAGTGCGAGTGCGGGCCCCTCGCCCCCCTCGCCTCGCACACAGCGGTGGTCAGTTAATGACAGTCAGTGACGCGCCGCGTGTTGTAGCGTCAGTGACGCGCCGCGTGTTGTAATACACTCATCACATTAAATACGTGTGTACGCGCGAGTGCGAGTGCGGGCCCCTCGCCCCCCTCGCCTCGCACACAGCGGTGGTCAGTTAATGACAGTCAGTGACGCGCCGCGTGTTGTAGCGTCAGTGACGCGCCGCGTGTTGTAATACACTCATCACATTAAATACGTGGTACGCGCGAGTGCGAGTGCGGGCCCCTCGCCCCCCTCGCCTCGCACACAGCGGTGGTCAGTTAATGACAGTCAGTGACGCGCCGCGTGTTGTAGCGTCAGTGACGCGCCGCGTGTTGTAATACAATCATCACATTAAATACGTGTGTACGCGCGAGTGCGAGTGCGGGCCCCTCGCCCCCCTCGCCTCGCACACAGCGGTGATCAGTTAATGACAGTCAGTGACGCGCCGCGTGTTGTAGCGTCAGTGACGCGCCGCGTGTTGTAATACACTCATCACACTAAATACGTGTGTACGCGCGAGTGCGAGTGCGGGCCCCTCGCCCCCCTCGCCTCGCACACAGCGGTGATCAGTTAATGACAGTCAGTGACGCGCCGCGTGTTGGTAATACACTCATCACATTAAATACGTGTGTACGCGCGAGTGCGAGTGCGGGCCCCTCGCCCCCCTCGCCTCGCACACAGCGGTGGTCAGTTAATGACAGTCAGTGACGCGCCGCGTGTTGTAGCGTCAGTGACGCGCCGCGTGTTGTAATACACTCATCACATTAAATACGTGTGTACGCGCGAGTGCGAGTGCGGGCCCCTCGCCCCCCTCGCCTCGCACACAGCGGTGGTCAGTTAATGACAGTCAGTGACGCGCCGCGTGTTGTAGCGTCAGTGACGCGCCGCGTGTTGTAATACACTCATCACATTAAATACGTGTGTACGCGCGAGTGCGAGTGCGGGCCCCTCGCCCCCCTCGCCTCGCACACAGCGGTGGTCAGTTAATGACAGTCAGTGACGCGCCGCGTGTTGTAGCGTCAGTGACGCGCCGCGTGTTGTAATACAATCATCACATTAAATACGTGTGTACGCGCGAGTGCGAGTGCGGGCCCCTCGCCCCCCTCGCCTCGCACACAGCGGTGATCAGTTAATGACAGTCAGTGACGCGCCGCGTGTTGTAGCGTCAGTGACGCGCCGCGTGTTGTAATACACTCATCACACTAAATACGTGTGTACGCGCGAGTGCGAGTGCGGGCCCCTCGCCCCCCCTCGCCTCGCACACAGCGGTGATCAGTTAATGACAGTCAGTGACGCGCCGCGTGTTGTAATACACTCATCACATTAAATACGTGTGTACGCGCGAGTGCGAGTGCGGGCCCCTCGCCCCCCTCGCCTCGCACACAGCGGTGGTCAGTTAATGACAGTCAGTGACGCGCCGCGTGTTGTAGCGTCAGTGACGCGCCGCGTGTTGTAATACAATCATCACATTAAATACGTGTGTACGCGCGAGTGCGAGTGCGGGCCCCTCGCCCCCCTCGCCTCGCACACAGCGGTGATCAGTTAATGACAGTCAGTGACGCGCCGCGTGTTGTAGCGTCAGTGACGCGCCGCGTGTTGTAATACACTCATCACATTAAATACGTGTGTACGCGCGAGTGCGAGTGCGGGCCCCTCGCCCCCCTCGCCTCGCACACAGCGGTGATCAGTTAATGACAGTCAGTGACGCGCCGCGTGTTGTAATACACTCATCACATTAAATACGTGTGTACGCGCGAGTGCGAGTGCGGGCCCCTCGCCCCCCTCGCCTCGCACACAGCGGTGATCAGTTAATGACAGTCAGTGACGCGCCGCGTGTTGTAGCGTCAGTGACGCGCCGCGTGTTGTAATACAATCATCACATTAAATACGTGTGTACGCGCGAGTGCGAGTGCGGGCCCCTCGCCCCCCTCGCCTCGCACACAGCGGTGGTCAGTTAATGACAGTCAGTGACGCGCCGCGTGTTGTAGCGTCAGTGACGCGCCGCGTGTTGTAATACACTCATCACATTAAATACGTGTGTACGCGCGAGTGCGAGTGCGGGCCCCTCGCCCCCCCCGCCTCGCACACAGCGGTGATCAGTTAATGACAGTCAGTGACGCGCCGCGTGTTGTAATACACTCATCACATTAAATACGTGTGTACGCGCGAGTGCGAGTGCGGGCCCCTCGCCCCCCTCGCCTCGCACACAGCGGTGATCAGTTAATGACAGTCAGTGACGCGCCGCGTGTTGTAGCGTCAGTGACGCGCCGCGTGTTGTAATACACTCATCACATTAAATACGTGTGTACGCGCGAGTGCGAGTGCGGGCCCCTCGCCCCCCTCGCCTCGCACACAGCGGTGATCAGTTAATGACAGTCAGTGACGCGCCGCGTGTTGTAGCGTCAGTGACGCGCCGCGTGTTGTAATACACTCATCACATTAAATACGTGTGTACGCGCGAGTGCGAGTGCGGGCCCCTCGCCCCCCTCGCCTCGCACACAGCGGTGGTCAGTTAATGACAGTCAGTGACGCGCCGCGTGTTGTAGCGTCAGTGACGCGCCGCGTGTTGTAATACAATCATCACATTAAATACGTGTGTACGCGCGAGTGCGAGTGCGGGCCCCTCGCCCCCCTCGCCTCGCACACAGCGGTGATCAGTTAATGACAGTCAGTGACGCGCCGCGTGTTGTAATACACTCATCACATTAAATACGTGTGTACGCGCGAGTGCGAGTGCGGGCCCCTCGCCCCCCTCGCCTCGCACACAGCGGTGATCAGTTAATGACAGTCAGTGACGCGCCGCGTGTTGTAGCGTCAGTGACGCGCCGCGTGTTGTAATACACTCATCACATTAAATACGTGTGTACGCGCGAGTGCGAGTGCGGGCCCCTCGCCCCCCTCGCCTCGCACACAGCGGTGGTCAGTTAATGACAGTCAGTGACGCGCCGCGTGTTGTAGCGTCAGTGACGCGCCGCGTGTTGTAATACACTCATCACATTAAATACGTGTGTACGCGCGAGTGCGAGTGCGGGCCCCTCGCCCCCCTCGCCTCGCACACAGCGGTGGTCAGTTAATGACAGTCAGTGACGCGCCGCGTGTTGTAGCGTCAGTGACGCGCCGCGTGTTGTAATACACTCATCACATTAAATACGTGTGTACGCGCGAGTGCGAGTGCGGGCCCCTCGCCCCCCTCGCCTCGCACACAGCGGTGGTCAGTTAATGACAGTCAGTGACGCGCCGCGTGTTGTAGCGTCAGTGACGCGCCGCGTGTTGTAATACAATCATCACATTAAATACGTGTGTACGCGCGAGTGCGAGTGCGGGCCCCTCGCCCCCCTCGCCTCGCACACAGCGGTGATCAGTTAATGACAGTCAGTGACGCGCCGCGTGTTGTAGCGTCAGTGACGCGCCGCGTGTTGTAATACACTCATCACACTAAATACGTGTGTACGCGCGAGTGCGAGTGCGGGCCCCTCGCCCCCCTCGCCTCGCACACAGCGGTGATCAGTTAATGACAGTCAGTGACGCGCCGCGTGTTGTAATACACTCATCACATTAAATACGTGTGTACGCGCGAGTGCGAGTGCGGGCCCCTCGCCCCCCTCGCCTCGCACACAGCGGTGGTCAGTTAATGACAGTCAGTGACGCGCCGCGTGTTGTAGCGTCAGTGACGCGCCGCGTGTTGTAATACAATCATCACATTAAATACGTGTGTACGCGCGAGTGCGAGTGCGGGCCCCTCGCCCCCCTCGCCTCGCACACAGCGGTGATCAGTTAATGACAGTCAGTGACGCGCCGCGTGTTGTAGCGTCAGTGACGCGCCGCGTGTTGTAATACACTCATCACATTAAATACGTGTGTACGCGCGAGTGCGAGTGCGGGCCCCTCGCCCCCCTCGCCTCGCACACAGCGGTGATCAGTTAATGACAGTCAGTGACGCGCCGCGTGTTGTAATACACTCATCACATTAAATACGTGTGTACGCGCGAGTGCGAGTGCGGGCCCCTCGCCCCCCTCGCCTCGCACACAGCGGTGATCAGTTAATGACAGTCAGTGACGCGCCGCGTGTTGTAGCGTCAGTGACGCGCCGCGTGTTGTAATACAATCATCACATTAAATACGTGTGTACGCGCGAGTGCGAGTGCGGGCCCCTCGCCCCCCTCGCCTCGCACACAGCGGTGATCAGTTAATGACAGTCAGTGACGCGCCGCGTGTTGTAGCGTCAGTGACGCGCCGCGTGTTGTAATACAATCATCACATTAAATACGTGTGTACGCGCGAGTGCGAGTGCGGGCCCCTCGCCCCCCTCGCCTCGCACACAGCGGTGGTCAGTTAATGACAGTCAGTGACGCGCCGCGTGTTGTAGCGTCAGTGACGCGCCGCGTGTTGTAATACACTCATCACATTAAATACGTGTGTACGCGCGAGTGCGAGTGCGGGCCCCTCGCCCCCCCCGCCTCGCACACAGCGGTGATCAGTTAATGACAGTCAGTGACGCGCCGCGTGTTGTAATACACTCATCACATTAAATACGTGTGTACGCGCGAGTGCGAGTGCGGGCCCCTCGCCCCCCTCGCCTCGCACACAGCGGTGATCAGTTAATGACAGTCAGTGACGCGCCGCGTGTTGTAGCGTCAGTGACGCGCCGCGTGTTGTAATACACTCATCACATTAAATACGTGTGTACGCGCGAGTGCGAGTGCGGGCCCCTCGCCCCCCTCGCCTCGCACACAGCGGTGATCAGTTAATGACAGTCAGTGACGCGCCGCGTGTTGTAGCGTCAGTGACGCGCCGCGTGTTGTAATACACTCATCACATTAAATACGTGTGTACGCGCGAGTGCGAGTGCGGGCCCCTCGCCCCCCTCGCCTCGCACACAGCGGTGGTCAGTTAATGACAGTCAGTGACGCGCCGCGTGTTGTAGCGTCAGTGACGCGCCGCGTGTTGTAATACAATCATCACATTAAATACGTGTGTACGCGCGAGTGCGAGTGCGGGCCCCTCGCCCCCCTCGCCTCGCACACAGCGGTGATCAGTTAATGACAGTCAGTGACGCGCCGCGTGTTGTAATACACTCATCACATTAAATACGTGTGTACGCGCGAGTGCGAGTGCGGGCCCCTCGCCCCCCTCGCCTCGCACACAGCGGTGATCAGTTAATGACAGTCAGTGACGCGCCGCGTGTTGTAATACACTCATCACATTAAATACGTGTGTACGCGCGAGTGCGAGTGCGGGCCCCTCGCCCCCCTCGCCTCGCACACAGCGGTGGTCAGTTAATGACAGTCAGTGACGCGCCGCGTGTTGTAGCGTCAGTGACGCGCCGCGTGTTGTAATACAATCATCACATTAAATACGTGTGTACGCGCGAGTGCGAGTGCGGGCCCCTCGCCCCCCTCGCCTCGCACACAGCGGTGATCAGTTAATGACAGTCAGTGACGCGCCGCGTGTTGTAATACACTCATCACATTAAATACGTGTGTACGCGCGAGTGCGAGTGCGGGCCCCTCGCCCCCCTCGCCTCGCACACAGCGGTGGTCAGTTAATGACAGTCAGTGACGCGCCGCGTGTTGTAGCGTCAGTGACGCGCCGCGTGTTGTAGCGTCAGTGACGCGCCGCGTGTTGTAATACACTCATCACATTAAATACGTGTGTACGCGCGAGTGCGAGTGCGGGCCCCTCGCCCCCCTCGCCTCGCACACAGCGGTGGTCAGTTAATGACAGTCAGTGACGCGCCGCGTGTTGTAGCGTCAGTGACGCGCCGCGTGTTGTAATACAATCATCACATTAAATACGTGTGTACGCGCGAGTGCGAGTGCGGGCCCCTCGCCCCCCTCGCCTCGCACACAGCGGTGATCAGTTAATGACAGTCAGTGACGCGCCGCGTGTTGTAATACACTCATCACATTAAATACGTGTGTACGCGCGAGTGCGAGTGCGGGCCCCTCGCCCCCCTCGCCTCGCACACAGCGGTGGTCAGTTAATGACAGTCAGTGACGCGCCGCGTGTTGTAGCGTCAGTGACGCGCCGCGTGTTGTAATACAATCATCACATTAAATACGTGTGTACGCGCGAGTGCGAGTGCGGGCCCCTCGCCCCCCTCGCCTCGCACACAGCGGTGGTCAGTTAATGACAGTCAGTGACGCGCCGCGTGTTGTAGCGTCAGTGACGCGCCGCGTGTTGTAATACAATCATCACATTAAATACGTGTGTACGCGCGAGTGCGAGTGCGGGCCCCTCGCCCCCCTCGCCTCGCACACAGCGGTGGTCAGTTAATGACAGTCAGTGACGCGCCGCGTGTCAGACAGAGTGTCCCCCTCAACAACTATTTGCCACTTAATGCTATCCATAAAGTAATAATAGCTTCTGCCCGCGACTTTGTCCGCATGGAACAATTACTTTGGACTAACGTTAACTTTAACCCGCGACTTTGTTTCATCATCATCATTCCAGCTCATATACGTCCCACTGTTGCACTGTTGGGCTCGAGCCTCTTCCACGATAGGAGGGACATCGACCTTACTACACCATGATGGTCAAACAGATGGTGCAGGGTTCTATTTCCAGTTTTCCTTCTCTTGCATAGAAGTTATATGCGTATTATATTCCTTGGTCGTCTTTTACGACATCCACAGGCAAGATAGAGAGTGATGACGTGTATAGTTGACTCCGTCACCGCACAGCTTACGTAGGTGAACATATTTTTAAATAATACGATTATGTCACGCATGATTTTTGTGAATCTTTAACCATTTATTTACGCAGCGCATGAAGCAGAAGCTCTTAAAAGAAAAAAAAAACGATTTTGAAACATTGTTCATTGTTGCTCCGCTCCTATTGGTGTTAGCCTGTAGCCTCAATAAGGCTATCAAACACTGAAAGAGTTTTGCAAGTCGTATCAGTAAGTGTAGCGCTCCTGCACTGGACCTGGCCGGCGCGGACTGTCCGTCAGTCTGTCACTGTTTGTGTAGTTTATGTTTAATATTTAACGTGTAACGTTTATCAACATTATAAACATCAACACTATCGTTTAGTATGTTCGTGCGTCACGTAATATTATCGTGATGTAATTGAATGTTGACTTACGTAAAATATTATTAAACAAGTTAAAGTTATTAATATACACATATTGTCACTTATTATAATGTTGTCAAGTGTGACAGTCACACGACGCAACTGTGAGTGCTCACTCCTCTGTATTACACAATATATAAATTGTAACTTTAACACATCAGAGTGAGGGATAACGTATTCTGTGTTTATATATTACTCCGGCAAGTAATATAACATGATCACCATCACTACCGGCAGTGGACAGCAGTAGGCTGAACGAGCATTACGTCCAGACGTAGACCCCCTAATGTTTCGCCACTAAGTGCGGTTCTGTGCCGCCTGCATTCAACGATGCCCAGCCAACTTTCACCATCGTCGATGGTCGATCCACCTGAGTAGGATCCACCCTTCTAACTCTTAAAGTTTGCTTTTGTCTGATTTATGTTAACAAGTACGTTTTAGAGATTTTTATGCGCAATAGGTGGTAGCACTGTGATCATCTTAATTAAAAATTGTGCGTTACTACTGAACGGCACAAGTCAAGTGTTCTACAGAAAAGGGCGACCCGCGCGATTTGTAATTTAGGCCCAAGAGAATCACTAAGAGAGAAATTTAAAGAAGTAAATATTCTGACTGTTATATCTCAGTGTATATACGAAAGTATTATATGTAAAAAAATATATCAGTAACTTTGAAAAATATAGTGACAGACATCATGTAAATACTCGGAATAAGGATAAATTAGTTGTACACAGTACTCGTCTTCAACGAGTTTACAGATCCTTCATGGGGCAATGTATACGCTTCTACAACAAATTACCTATTAATATTCGAAATATTATTTTTTTTTGGGGCTGGGTTGCGGTCGGCGCGCTTCTCGCACCACTCCGTCCGGGGCGACAGAAGGACGTAAACACGCACACCCGCAAGCCACCCGCGATGCACGTCGCCTTCGTCGTTGGGCCGACCACCGGAGCAGGGCGACTTGACAACAGTGGTCGGCCCGACGGAATACCCTCTATTTGGGGTAACCTCCCATCAACCGACGTCCCCCCTTACCCTTCGGGGAGGACGTCGGTTTTTCCTCACGCGGTTGGCCTCTCAGCGGGTGACAGACAAATTCCCCGGTTACGTCACCCAATAATATAATATCGTCACTCAATATTCGAAACATACCCGTGAATAAGTTCAAAAAAGCAATCAAGAGTAGATTCTGAAAAAAGGTTATTATAAAATCTCGGATTATCTTGATGATAATACAGATTGGTTATCAGCAGCTCCTCATTCAGGCATTTTCTCATTATTTCAATGAAAGGTGTTTACACACATGTTTATTTTGTTATAGCTATTATAATTGTAAAGCGTAGCGTGTTTTGCCAAACGAATTTGTTATTTGTTCTATGTTTTATGTTTGTGGCAAATGGTATTGGTCATGCTCACTGAAGGGTCTGCTTGCGGTAGCTACCAGGAGCGGGTCACTGCCTCCCCTCCATTGTGGTTGAGGGGAGTGATGGCTGTTCTAGTGGTTAACTCGTGATCGGATGTCGCTTGTGGGAGCTGATCCAGCCATGGTAATTTTTCATTATATTTTACAACATATGGTTCGAAAGGCATAACACTGGAGCTATGAATGGGCATGTTGTTGTATCTAATTTTATTTAAAAAAATAGTAAATGAATTAAAAAAAGACAATCCCATTGACTTTTTTGCCGGATCTTCTCAGTGCGATCGCGTTCCTATCCGGTAGTAATTTAAGTTAAAATGTAAAAAATGACAATATGTAAGTGCCCCCGCGGGGTTTACCTATACATAATAAATGATTTGAATTTGAAAATATTTACTTGTCTATTACTATTAAAAAAGTCTATTAGAGTTGTAACAAGCGACTTTTATGTCATATTTAGTTCGAGCTGAGGGCGGTGTGGTCTCTTTGAGGGAGCTCATCGCCTGGCGCGTCGCACCCGCCGAGACGTCATTGCCCGTTGGGCACTCCAGCTGGAGAGGCCTCGATACGGTGTCTGGACCGCGGAGGCCTTCCGGCCGGTGCTGATGCAATGGCTAAAACGGCGGCACGGGGTGCTTTCCTTCCGACTGGTGTAGGTCTTGACGGGGCATGGGTGCTTCGGCAAGTACCTGTACAAGGTTGCTAAGAGGGAGAGTACACCGTCCTGCCTCCACTGCGACTGCGACGAGAACACGGCGCAGCATACGCTCGTGGCTTGTGCCACCTGGGCAGGGCAGCGTCGTGAACTCGTCGTAATCATCGGTGCCGACCTGACCCTGGCACGCGGTCGCAGCCTTCTGCGAGGCAGTGATCTCGCAGAAGGAGGCGGCAGATCACACGCGCGAGGAGCGCAGCGGTGTGCGTGCTTACGCTCCAGTCGCTCCGGACGAAGTGGTGCGAGGAGCGCGCCAACCGCAACCCACCCCAAAACAAAAAAAAAATCTTATTTAGTTAAAAATGTCACCAGGACTGCAAAAGATAAAATATTTAGAATACAATGGAGCAGTAACAGGTGACTTCAATATGATTGGTTTTCTGATGGGAGTGCAAGGTGTGGTGTATGCACTAGATGTCCTAGTCACCTATACTTATGGGATAGCAGAGCAGATTCAAAACATTACCAATGGTGTGTATGACCTGATCGACTTAGAACAAATTAGAAACCATAATGTGAAAGCGAAACCAATAGTAGAGACTAAAGATATATTGATAACACCGCTATATATGAAGTTAGATTTAATGAAGCAATTTGTGAAAGCTCTGGATCATAATTCTGAAGCTTTTGAACATTTAAAGTGATTCTTTTCTAAATTATCTGAAGCTAAAGTTAGAGTTGATATTTTCCGTTGTACCACAAATTCAACGAATAATGAGCAGCGATGATTTCACAGAATTCATTAATGATCATGAAAAACAAGCCTCGAAGAAGAAACGAAGCCTCGAGAGCCTGAAAATATGCTGAACTTGATTTTTTGTTATTTTCTATTTGTTTGCTATAATTTGTCATAATTCTTGTATAAAAAGACTTATTTTCAATAAACAATTTTCTTATTGTAATTTTATATAAAATTACAGAGATAATATAAAAATTAGTATTTATGAAATTCGTTTTTCTAAACTCCGTAAAATTGCTTTGGTTTCTACAAACGCAAACTTTGATCGGACAGATATTTTTTATTTATATGTAACATAGGAGAAACCAAAATTTTACATTCAGGAGCGAGACCGAGAAATTGTGTTGACCGATGAATCTAATACGCTGCATTATAATATGACAATTATTTTGGCTTTTGAAAAATTCGCTAAGTCGTAATACTGTAACTTCCAATTCTGTCCTTTAAGCGGGCATATTTGTATTAGAGTTTTATTAATAGCCCACATACTTCTGTGTGATGATGGAGTGAAAATAAACTTTACCGTCCTCTCTCGTAGAAATCGACTGAGAGATATCATATACAGATAATATCTATATAAGAGAAGGAAAACTCGAAATAAAATCTTATACCAACTCGTCGGACCAGCGTGGTATAGTAGGTTACTTTCCCTCTTATTATAGAGGAGGCACGAGCCCAACAGTGGGACGTATATGAGCTGACAATGATGATGAACAATAAAGTATTTCTAAGAGAGACCAACAAACATTTTATTTAATGATCTATTGTTGGTATGTGGTGATGGCGGACCGCGCCTTATATAATAACACAATTCACATTACATATCTGTATACGCTTGCCATTTGTGTAACAATAGAGCCGCTACTGTGTACGTGCTCGCCGTACGATCTAACGGTGTACCAGTGGGTGACGACATATGCCACATGCGATGGTTACTACGGAGCCGAACTGACATACTCACATTTTATATATTATGTATTCGATACATATTATAGACAATTGTGTTGTTACCGTCGCACTGATGTGATTAGAGCACGCACGACTGTAGCAGAGGGGCCGGACGCGCTGTCCGCGTGCTGCACTGCACTGCCTGCCCACTGCAGTAGCTGCGTGTTCATATGATACGTATATTATCATCTCCGTTAACAGCTCAACATCATCATCTTGCTCATATCACAATTGCACGTGCTCGACACGATACACGCGGTGTCACAGAGAATAGAACAAATGAACCAACGATAGTTAGATAATAATGATACGATACTATGACAAAAAAATCTGCAAGAAATATCGATTCATTAAACAATTAGAGACATGTAAAGTTTACAATTTCGTTATCACTTTTCCCTATAAATCTGATTGTAACGTATTAAGTGAGCGACACTTAATCTACAACGTATTAGTACTTTGCTAAATTTTCATTAGAAATTGAATAAATCAATGATTAAGTTCACATTAACGAGACAAATTTCATCTTAATATAGTCATAGTCAGCTGATCGGCTGGTGATCGTATGTGGAGCGCAACGGATTTAGAGAGTATTGCCGACTCACAGGGATGTACTAAGGAACAAGGAGGCAAATAAAATAATTACCTGCGTGATGGAGGCAAAATAAAACAACAAAAACTAAACAGTAGCTTTTATCGAATTGTTATTTATTTACATATTTCAGGCTAAATTTTATTCACATTCTTGAAAGTTCAAAACATTTGTTTTTTAAGTTAATATACATATATATATAAGTGCCATTTTATTTGACGAGTGTCTGTCGTCTTGTCACCATAGTACCACACGACCCCGTTGTTGTACTTTTGATCACACAAACGTGACAAGCAGATTTGGCACTTCTCTCTTGATGTTAACCTGATACTGTCTAAAGGGTTTTGAAGAGATCGAAACAGGTGGTAATCTGATCTGAAGGTCAGTGTTATATGGCGAATATATTAACCAGTCAAACTCTTGATTTTTGGTGAGTGACTAAACATGTGTGTGGTCTAGCGCTATCGTGATGAAACAACTTCCTGTTGATTAATTTCTGCCGCTTTCTCACAATTTCTTGATTTAATCTCATCAGTTGTTGGCAGTAGAGATCCGAATCGATGATTCTGTCCGACGGTAAAAGCTAATAATGAACCCTTCTAAATGGACCATACATACAGCATCACGTTATTGTGAGTTAGCCCGGCTCTCACCGCAGTCTGTGAAGCTGGACCAAGCTCTTTCACATATTTTCATTATACATACGTGATCCACTTTTCATCACCATTTAACAATCTTTTCAAAAATAGTTCGGTTTCATAAGGTCTCAATAAAGAATCGCAAACGAGTACACAGTTCATTCGTTTGGTGAGTGTAGGATGGGATAGTCGGATAGTCGCCACAGTGAGCTCTCTTAGCATACAAATATGCCGTTTTTTTTGGCAAATTTGTTTTGTGGACAATTTCTAGATCTTCAGCTACGTCGTAACTAAAGATATGCTGATTTTGATCTTTGGTTTAAAAAATGGCTTCCATTTTATCAGTGCCAGTGCAACCGGATAGAGGTACATCTTCGACATCAAAATTGCCGGATTAATAATGTTTAAATCAACTTTGTGTTACTCTTACTGACTCTGCATTAGCAAATAAACGTCATAATTTTTTTCGCGGTTTGCATTGCATTTTTCCTTTTTCATAATAAAGACAGAAAGAAAAATGAATGAGAACCGGCGTACAACAATGTTTTACTAAATTTTTTTTTTTTATTGCACACGGTGGCAAACGAGCAAACAGTACACCTGATGGTAAGTGTTGCTGCCGCTCATGGACCTTTACAAGGCCGTTGCCTACCGCGAAGAAAGTGAAGGGAGTGTGAATGCGTGCATTGAGGCTCGGTGATACCAAGGGCACCACCAAAACCCTCCACACGCAATCACCCTCAGAAAGTTGGGCTTCCAGCTCTCTCGCTCACCGAACGAAGCGCAGTAACAAATTGCTACTACTCGGACGTCGATTTTCTGCTCATTGTGGTACTACCCCGGACGGACCGGCCCGCGGCTGTAGACAGATAACTGTCGACAGTGTGGTCCTATCACTCCTTGTATCTTTTTTGAAATGTAACCTTCTCATCATCATCATTATAGCTGACACTCGTCCCACTGTTGGGCTGACTGTCGCCGGTCACACACGCCGGTATTGGGTTTCATTTCGAGCTTACCTCCTCGTGCCTAGATGTCACATGCATATTATATTCTTTAATCGTCTTTTACGAAATCCACGAGCTAGAAATGGGGTGGCGAATTATATTGTTACTCCGTCACCGCACGGATTTTATTAAAAGTTTATACTGATGATACGTGGAAATAGTTGTTCCTGTATGATATATGTGCGGTGATGTATAACAGTACAAGTGACCGCTGTGCTGGTGTCACGTGTGATGTGTCACGTGTGATGTGTGATGTGTGATACGATTGTAAGGTGAGTGTAGTGCACGTAGCGCTCATCACGTATAGACACTGACACTTATTATATATATATATATAATTGAGTGCGATTATTATTTAATAGCGCATTGTATACACACAGATATGGTTAATGTGTTAGACGAGCGCACACACGCACACACACACACACACGCACACGCGACTGTTCGTGTAGGTGTGACGCGTACAATTATAACAGATAAGGGCAGCCGCTCCTTAAAAATTGGGAAAAGATTTTGAAAACAACACAATTTAATAGAAATAATAATAACTAGAGTGAATGTGTTATAGGATGATTGTTACGTAATGAGTTCAATTATTTACATAAAACAAATTAATTCTCTTGTCTATTAAATACTAGCGCTCGACTAGTTATATGCTAATCTTTATATCTGTACTGTATATTAATACGTCAAGCAAAAACTTTGTATCTCTTTTTACAAAAATTACGTGGACAGACAAATATGAAATTTGGCACAGTTGAAGTATATAATGAGGAGAAGTGCATAAAACTGAAATTTCATATAATAATGGATTAGAAATACATTAAATTCATTAAAAAATGCATTACGCACACTACGACGCTATCGCTAACACACACGCACACGCCTCGGCTATACGTTTTTCACCTCTTTAAGAGCTTGAATTTGCAACAAAATTTTATAGTGCCCGCTTAGCACACGAAAAAAAAACGTGAATTAAATTGAACGCTCATACGTCTAGTGGTTTCGACAATTCGCAAAAACTATTTGTTATTGCTCGCTTACACCAGAAATACACTTGTACCTACCTGTACAACATTTGACACGCCTAGGTGCAATATATTCGGTTATATGCTTTTCACTCGCTCAAGGAATTGAATTTACAAAATATATAACTTTATATAATATTTATAGTGTTGTTGTGTGTCGTATCGTATGTTATAAATAAATAAATAATATTCAAATATTGTGTACAGGGTGTCCCGTAAGTAATGGACCACCGGGCTATGAGGGGTAGCGAGACTTATTATCTAACAAAAATACTCACATTTATTGTCCTAGGTCTTGTAGTTATGAAATTAGGATTTTTTTATTAAATGTGATGACAATGTCATCCATGTATGCTCAATATTAAATTTTATAATTTTTTTTATAATTTATTGTTATTTTTTGTTTAAGGTAGTTAAGAATACATAGATCCTCCTAATTCAAATGATATTCAGGCGTAATTATTAATCACATGGCCATTAAAACATACAACAAGTGCAAATTTTAAATTTATAAAAAATTTGAGTTAAATTTGAACCAAGCTGATGTAAAAAAATGTATTACGGCCTTCTGGGACTGTATTTTAAAAACATCTACATCTAATACCAATTACATAAAGGTATAATATAGTAGTTTAAAGTATTTAAAAATGGTTAAATTAGCACAGGACGCTATATTCTAGCAGTTTTCAGGTAGTTAACCCATTATGTAATTCCGAGAATTATTGCACAAAATGGCGGTAGAATTCTTGTTCGGACTAATAATAGGCCGCAATCGTACCCCCTCTCCCTATCTTCAACTCACGCTTCCTTCAGTAAGTTACTCATAGCTCGGCACTACACCTGTGTTTTACTCGATCCCGTTACTATGGTTTGTTGAAGTATGCTTGAATTGGAATTTGATTTTGCTTGTGATCATATTTAATAAAAAAATCCTAACTTCAAAACTACAAGACCTAGGACAATAAATTTGAGTATTTTTGTTAGATAATAAAGTGTTGCTACCCCTCATAGCCCGTTGGTCCATTACCTACGGGACACCCTGTATATTATAAATACATATAGTGACAAGCACACCGCGCCGCGTGTTACTTGTACACACTGAATAATAATTATTGTAATATTTATATTGTAAATATATTGATAATATATATACATACTAAAATACTAATCGGTGTGCATTCAAGTTTTAATATAAATAGTAAACTTTCAATGTTATTGGTAAAGCTTTCATCTAGCGTGTATAAATGGTTACATAGTGATAGTGTGCAGCTGTTGTCATAACAACGTGTGTGATAGCCGCACCTGAGGTGACGTCACGCGCCGCCGCGGTCGCACTGCACTCGCACGCGAACACTCTACCACGCCCTATACAAACTATCACGGTTTAATGTAATACTCAATATATGTAATTAACTGTAACCATCGCCCCATCAAATGCGACTTGCCTAACGCACCTCGGGAGGTACTTCCGAAAGGGATGAACGGATCTTAGTACCGTTAAATTTCACGAAGATTCGCACGCCTTCTTTATAAAGTATTTTTTCCAGTGCAAACCTATTTATCATGGCGTCTCAGTTTCAAGGAGTAATTCTTCAGATCTCCAAAAGTATTGGGATCCTCGGTCTCGGCGTTTAGCAAAATCCAGTTTTCAGAGTCTTTTGGAGAACAAAATCAAATTGGTTGGTCATCTGAAGCAAGTACTTTACTCCTGAGACAATGAGTTCCCTAGTATAAAGCAAATGTGTTATAAATCGCTACAAGAGTACAGAATGCAAATCATGTAATTGAGTGTTTACTTGAGCGTTGAATATTGGTGAGAGAAGTTGTTGACATGTTCAAGTTGTCAGAATAGATGATGGTAATACGTAACGGTGTTGTTGTGACCATGCGTGTGAACTGTTTTGTAAAGTTGTAAGCGTCTTTATATTGGCTGTTGTCGGCAAACGAGTACTGCACCTGGTCATCACCACCTTATCATTTCAGCTCATATACATCCCACTGTTAGATTCGAGCCTCATTCAAAAGGGAAATTAACCTATTAGGTATACTACGCCGATCAGACGTCATCATTTCAGCCTATTGCCGTCCACTGCTGGACGTAGGCCTCCCTCATATTGCGCCACAATGTGCGGTCCTGTGCCGCCTGCATCCAACGACGCCCAGCAACTTTCACTAGGTCGTCGGTCCACCTAGTGGGGGGGCGTCCTACACTGCGTCGTCCGATGCGTGGTCGCCACTCGAGAACCTTTCTTCCCCAGCGGTTGTCGGTTCGTCGAGCGATGTGGCCTGCCCATTGCCACTTCAGCGTGCTAATTCTTCGTGCTATGTCGGTTACACCCGTTCTTCTGCGGATTTCTGTATTCCGGATTCTATCTCGCAGAGAAATCCCGAGCATAGCCCGTTCCATAGCACGCTGAGCGACTTTGAGCCTTGATATGAGGCCTACATTTAGGGACCACGTTTCCGTGCCGTAAGTCATCACTGGTAACACACACTGGTCGTAGACCTGTGTTTTCAGACACTGAGGTATGTTGGACGAGAAGATCATCTTAAGTTTCCCGAACGCTGCCCAACCGAGTTGGATTCGTCGGCTGATCTCTTTCTCGAAATTGGATCTACCTAACTGGACTGTTTGTCCTAGGTAAACATAGTGATTGACAACTTCGAGAATCGCATTGCCAACTAGGACCGGTACAGGAATGACATGGGTATTTGACATGACTTTCGTCTTGTCCATGTTCATTCGTAGACCCACTAGTTGGGATACCCTGCTGAGATCATTGAGCATAGTGCCAAGGTCCTCCATGGATTCTGCCATAACGACGATATCGTCTGCGAATCGAAGGTGAGTGATGTATTCGCCGTTAATGTTGATGCCGAGTCCAGTCCAGTCTAAGAGCTTGAAGACATCTTCCAGTGCAGTGGTGAACAGTTTCGGAGAGATGACATCTCCCTGTCTCACGCCTTTCTGCAACTGGATCGGTTTCGTACTCTTATCCCGGATACGGACTGACATTGTGGCGTTCCTATACAAACACTTCAGCACTTCGATATAGCGATGGTCGATTTGGCACCGCTGAAGGGACTGCAGCACCGCCCAAGTTTCGACTGAATCAAAGGCTTTCTCATAGTCCACAAACGCTAAGCACAGGGGCCGATTATACTCCTCGGTCTTTTGTATAATCTGCCGAAGCCTGAGGATATGGTCTATGGTGCTATAGCCTTTTCGGAAGCCGGCTTGTTCGGGCGGCTGGAAATCATCGAGCTTGCGCGTGAGTCGATTGGTAATGACCCTCGAAAACAACTTATAAACATGGCTCAGGAGTGAGATGGGTCTGTAGTTCTTTAGAAGAGCTTTGTCACCCTTCTTGAAGAACAGCACCACCACACTCCTGGTCCACGACTCTGGAACGTCGCCCCCGAGAATAACGGAATTAAATAGCTTCTGAAGGGCTATTAATACCGGCTTGCCGCCCGCCTTCAAAAGCTCTGCCGTAATTCCGTCATCTCCCGGTGCCTTACCGTTACGTAGTTGTTTGAGAGCCATTCTGATCTCGTACAAGCTGATGTCCGGAATTTCTTCGGTATAGTGCCGAGTTAGCTTGAATCTGGGATCTTGGACCAAGCCGACAACAGGATTTCGGGATGATTTGTATAACTGTCCATAGAACCTTTCGACCTCTCCCAAGATCTCACTTTGGGATGAAATGACAGTGCCGTCATCGGTCTTCAGCTTAGTCATTTGGCTTTTCCCAATAGACAGATCTTGTGCGAACACTTTCGAGCCACGATTCCGCTCTATCGCTTCTTTAATACGGAACGTATTAAATCGGCGAATATCGCGACGCACAGACCTGGAGATCTGTCTATTTAGCTGCCTATGTTTGGACCAATCGGCTGCAGACTGCACCGTCATCTCTTTTCTCCGCTCCATGAGCTCGAGAGTCTGGTCAGAAAGTTTTTTAGGTCTATTAACGCGGTGAGCCTTGAAAATTTCGACCCAACCGCGTGGACAGTTTCCACGAACCTGTTGTTCATATCGTTCGGAGATTCGCACTCGTCCAGACATTGGAAGCGATTATGTAGTTCGAGTTGAAAGTTTTTGAGGTTCTGGTATTGGACAGATGTAGGTCGGAGTGTAGACTTCATCAAGCGTGACCGCTCGACTTTTGTATGGATATTCAATGTGCCTCGTACTATCCGGTGATCGCTCCCAGTTTTAATTCTGCTGATCACTGAGACATCATTGAATATCTGTCGTTTGTCTGACAAGATGAAGTCTATCTCGTTTTTTGTTGACGATCAGACGTATTGGTATAGAATATTATTTCGAGTTTTCCTTCTCTTGCATAGATGTTATATGTAAATTTAACTCCTTAGTCGTCTTATACGAAATCGACGAGGACGATAAGGGCTGGTGAATTGTATTGTTAGTCCGTCACGTCACATGGCAACTGATATTACACTTAGATAGTAAGTGATCAGTAATGGTATCTGCTAATATACCTCATTAGATAACATCCAAGTGTCTGTCTACCGTGAGACAAGTGCTATTCTAAGAGCTCATTAAATCAATCACATATGAGTGATAGGACCACACTGTCGACAGTTATCTGTCTACAGCCGCGGGCCGGTCCGTCCGGGGTAGTACCACACTGAGCAGAAAATCGACGTCCGAGTAGTAGCAATTTGTTACTGCGCTTCGTTCGGTGAGCGAGAGAGCCGGAAGCCCAACTTTCTGAGGGTGATTGCGTGTGGAGGGTTTTGGTGGTGTCCTTGGTATCACCGAGCCTCAATGCACGCATTCACACTCCCTTCGCTTTCTTCGCGGTAGGCAACAGCCTTGTAAAGGTCCATGAGCGGCAGCAACACTTACCATCAAGGTGTACTGTTTGCTCGTTTGCCACCGTTTGCAATTAAAAAAAATATATGATAGTGCTCTATAACTACCTCAGTATTCCTTCCAGTTCCTGCAAATGCGTGGGAGAAATTAACAAAGACAACGTACAGTTGAAGACGAGCTCGGTACAAGGTGCATTATGAGTGAACATTACGGGTTCAGAGCCCTCAGCGCACACCCATCAGTTCGGGTAAAGTTGTTACAGCCATCTGAGGCTAACAACTAAAACACACAAAAAAATGTTTTTTTTTATTGCTAACGGTAGCAAACTAGCAAGCAGCACACCTGATGGTAAGTGATCCTGCCGCACATGGACCTTTACAATACCAAGGGCACAGCCACGCCGTTGTCTACCGCGAAGAAAATACTCTTCTTAAACCTCGATTAAAGAAAGACATATCATAGCGCTCGGGAAACAGCAGCAGGTAGTTCATTCCAGAGCTTGCACGTACGTGGGAGAAATGATCGCTGGAAACGTACAGTTGAAAACCATAACGTTTCCAGGTGAAATGGATGAACCCTGCTACGATGTCGAGTGGTACGTAAGAAGAGGTAGAAGGGAGTGTGGATGTGTATAACGGAGTTCGGTGATATCAAAAAGAAAGGGCGAGGCATAGTGCATGGTCGAGGAGTGAGTTTTGTGAGAAGCTGACACGAAGCACAGAAGGGCCCCCGATGACTCCGGTTGCCCACACCGGCACGACGACAACCTAACGGGATTTTCACCAGTTGGTGGGACAGCCTCCCAGAGAGGATGATCCTGGGTTCGGGTCCCCTGCTGACCGGTAGGTGGCGGCGGTGACCATTCCTATCGGTTCTCCCTGTACACCATGCCACCCCCTCATGCTCAAGACCTCACCACCGCAGATTTCAGGCCTCACCAAAACCTGCCACACAAAAACAGACCCAGAAAGCTGGGCTGCCGGCTTTCTCGCTCACCGAACGAAGTGTAGCAACAAATTGCTATTACTCAAATGTCGATTTTCTGCTCAGTGCGGTACTATCGAGGACGGACCGGCCCGCGGCTGCAGTCAGTGTGCTCCTACCACCAATAAAAGATAAACATTATTGCGAGGTTGAGTGTTACTATTGTGGAGAGGTGGCGTGAGGTCTCCTGGAGCACGCGGCTGTGTGGTGTCCGGTCGATAAGCGATACAATAAACACGCTCTTATTTATTATTATAAGCAGTCTGCATATAAAAGAGCGTTGAGCGTAACGCGCCGTGTTGTGTAATCAGCGTGTAAACAGTGATGAGAGACGCACACAGAAGCTGTTGATCTATTGTTTTAATATTGATACGAGTGCGCCGCGTGTTACATCTAACATATCACCATTCATATATAATTAATTATAGTGTGTGAGTGATGGCTGCTCTAGTGGTTAACTCATGATCGGGTGCCATTTGTGCGATCTGATTCATCTGATCTTTTTGATGTGAAACATCTATAGGCGAGGGTGACCGCGATCGTCGCGTGGTGGTTGACGCCACGCCTCGCGGTCCCCTCTTAATTTACTCTAAAATAAATATCTGGATATACATATCTACATTTTTGTAACGAAACCATGGTGCGACTTAAAATTTTGTACAGCGCCATCTAGTGAACCCAAAGTAAATTATTACCTATAATGAAAATAAATGTTTATTGAATAAAAATCATCTTTTTCTGGAAAAAAGTCACCATGTTTTATTAATACTTTATGCCATACTAGTTCCTGACGTAATCTGTTCTTTTATGCATATGTATTTACTTGTTTTATAAATTAATGTATAATAACTTCATAATATAAATATATCAGTAGGTATGGTATTTAGTTTACTTTCAGCTACGAAAAATAGGTACTTAACCGTTTTTATAGGCTTTTATTAGTTTCAGCTGTATTTGTATATATTTATTTCCTTGTATATCACCGATTTCTTAGGAATTGGATTTTGACTCACTTAAAACAGTCAGATTTCATTTATAATTTGTAAACTTTGCAATTTGTAAAATTGCAAGGACCAATAACGCTAAAATAATTTAGATAGCTTGTCTTATTATCATTACAGGATTAAAGGTTTCTTTATTAAATATTCAATATATTGGTCTGAGAGTTGGTCGTTAGCTCGATAGATGCCGCTATTTATGTTACCTAAACCGCGCACTTCGTACTCGTGCTCGATGCTGCATAGCTCGATAGATGCCGCTATTTCTGGTTTATAAATTACACCTATCGTAGAAAAGAACGGCTGTGAACGGATGAAAGTATTTCAAGCTACATTTTGGAAGTTTAATTACGTTTGTACTAAATAACGTTACCATAAATATAAGCCATAAAGTCAATTTTAAAATGGATAATTTATTCGATACGATACCTGCTAAAAAGTACTTATTGACTAAAAGTATCGAATGCAATGTATCGGTATCGAAAGAAAAGTACTCGATACCTAAAGATAAAGTAAGTAAAAGTACTAGATACTTTAATCAGTACATTACTTATCTTTCGATACTACTCATGAGATCAGTATCGATACTCGATACCGTCTCTACTCGTACAAAATGTTTCGATGTTTCACATCTGCCAGGCGTCCTGAGCGACGGCTCACTTTTTTGTTATATTTGAGAATTGTATTATATCATGGTTCGAAAGGCATCACACTGGAGATATTAATAGGCATATTATTGTATGTAAATTTATTTAAAAGAAATTAGTGAATATGAAACAATAGACGAACCCAGTTAGTTTATTGCGGGATCTCCTCAACGCGGTCACGGTAATATTATCAATCAGTAATCCAACTTCATACAAACGGACGAAATGCGAGCTATACCTACGCGCCTCGATCTTGGCATGCGCTCGGCATGCAGACGGTCGCGACTGTGCTGCAGTGACGAACGAACGGTGTGTTGTTTTTTTAACAATAACTGCGCGAATTTTTTACTAAAATACATAATTATACACATATTTAATATGACAAGTAGGGTATATTGTGCTGTTTTTGGTTGCATGAATTCGTCAATAACGAATCCAGAGATAACTTCATTTTAGATTACCTGCAAACTCTGAAATCTTACCTATTATAAAATAATTTTACTTACTAGTAGGTAGGTACATAAAGTGTGTCGTTTTAATGTATAAGTATTTCCTTTATTCTCCCGAAAAAAGTTGTCTGGATTAATAAATAAAGTGAATAAAGTGATTGACACGAGTGAAATAGGTAGTTATAGGCGGTTCATGAATCATGTTACGGTACGCTTGTGTTAAAACTCATAATGTGTTTTGTTTTGTTAGTTTATATAATTCAAAGTAAAGACGTGGTATTTTATTATTAATAATAACAGATGTCTATTGTACTGTGTGTATGAATAGTACTAGAAAAAAAATAATTTGACCGTCTGTCTGTTACTAGATTTTGTTATTTAAACATAAACATGTTTTTTTTTTAATTAAAACTACCAATCAAAAATCAACACGCATTCTTATTGAACACTTCCTATTCAATTCACAAAGTATTTTATTTGTTTATATAAGAACAGTATATACAAAACTAAATGGAAACACAAAGTAGGCAAATGTAATTAAAATGCTGGAGGCGGGCAGCCCTATCACATGTTTATATACCGCATGGATGTAGGTATTTAATTCAAGGTTACGGCCGAGATACATTACTGATAGATGACTATACTGTGACGCGGTGGTGTTCCGATCCGGTGACAATGTAGGGTAAAATGTATAAATTGACAATATGTAAGTGTCCCCGCGATGTTTACGAGTATGTGTAACAAATGATTTGTATTCGAATGTGCATTATTTATAATGACGCGACACTCGCGGTCGGTGAATGTGACATGTCTCATCTTACGGCCCGTTCACGACCTTGCCGCTGTGAGCGGCGGCTTAACGCGGAGCGGCGCACAGTGGGAAATCGCGTATGTTTCGTCTCAAAACTCCGTATTTCAATTGTTTCAAAACTAAATGAGCTGTAATTTTGCACACATATACTTGAATGTTTAAAGTTTAAATGAAACAACTTTGATTTTAAAAAATCTGTTTATAATTTAATTAAAAAAATAAAACTAAAATACATCAATTATATAAGAAAATATACAAAATATGCTTGTTTAATTTATATAAAATGGTAGAACATAGTAATAACATATTATAAACGTATACTACACTACTACTACATACTATATATACTAAAATGGCAGACCAAACTAGAAAAATAAAATTGTAAATAAAACTACTTTTACGGATTATATCGCGTTTGTATTAATTATTTATATATGTATTATACAGGATGTATCAGGTTATGGGGCAACTGGTCAAAAGGGAGCTAGGCAATGGTGGTAGGAACCCATGAAAAAAATTTGAACGAAAAATATCGATTCGTTAAGTAATTAGAGACATGTAAAGTTTTCAATTTTGTCATCGCTTTTTCGTGTAAATCTGATTGAAATGTATAAAGTCAATGATACTTAATACGCAACATATTCATACTTTGTTAAATGTTCATTAGAAATTGAATAAATCAATGATTACATTCACATAAACAAAACAAACTTCGCTTTAAAACAGCTGATCGGCCTTGGACCGTTGACCGCTCGCCGCTCGTAAGTACAAACCTACACTATAGTGTTTGCCAAATAGCATGGCAAAAGAGGTAATTTGGTGACCTTCACCACGATATCATCAAATCCAAGTAATTTATCGCTAATTCTATCGCTTTCCATACAAACCGTCTTATCGTTGTAATATCGTGGTGAAGGTGTCTAGACTGTACAGAGGTTACAAACATTTGTCTGCGTGCAATTTGTTTAGAATTTTAATTAAGAAATTATTAAACACCTACACGTGCAATAATAAAGCATACGTACACGTACCTACCTTACCACTGCCCTAGCATGAAACTGATAGCTAACCTATCTTAAGGCTAACTTTTTGTTGGCGGTGGAGGACATGCGGGAGGCCATTATGGCGCGTACCGGGTGTGCCTCGGATACCGTCCGGATTGGCACCATCCGCCCTGGTCCGGGCGGCGTCGGTGCTGTCTGGGTGCAGTGCCCAGTGGAGTCGGTCAAGCAATTGGCCGACTCAGGTAGGCTCCTCGTGGGCTAGAGTTCGGCGCGGGTAACCGTGCTGGAGCCCCGGCCCGCGAGGTGTTATAAGTGCATGGCGGTTGGGCATACCCGACCGACATGCAGGAACTGCTTTGACTGCAGTGGGCTATGTTTCCGTTGCGGTCAAACTGGATACCAGGCGGCATCGTGCTCTGCAGTGCCCCACTGCCCCGCGTGTGCGGCGGGCAATAAGCCTGCCAAGCACTGCATGGGCTCTGGGGACTGCATACCCCCGGCATCGGCCCCAAAGGGGCGGGGCGGCCCATCGACCGGGCCAGTCCCCGCTCCGAGCGCGGCCCGATCGCCCGTTAGCGCGGAGGAGGTGACGATGGATACGGACCGTTAATGGACCCCGTATCCATTCGTCTCCTCCAGGCCAATCTCACCACTCCGCCGGTGCGCAGGACGTGTTCCTGCAAGCCATGGCGGAGTGGTTGATAGGAGTAGCCGCGAGTAGTCGCGGAGCCGTACGTGGTGCCCGACCGGATTAACTGGTTGGGTAGCACCGATGGCACCGTGGCAATCGTCGCCTCCACGTCGTGGCCTTCGTCGTCTCTGACCCTTAGGGACAGGGGCGTCGGATACGTCGCGGCGGACTGAGGGGAGATTACGCTCTTCGGATTTTATCTCTCCCCTAACTGGAGTGTGACCGATTTCGAGGCCTTCCTCACCATCATGGAGGCCTCGTTACGGCGAATGGCATCGCGCCAGGTCTTCGTCCTGGGGGACTTTAATGCCAAGTCCGTGGCGTGGGGGTCCCCTAGGACGGATGACCGAGGACGGGCGATCGAGGAGTGGGCAGCGGCACTGGGCCTCTGTTTGCTGAACAGGAGCTCGGTGCATACGTGCGTGCGACAACGGGGCGGGTCGATAGTGGACCTTTCGTTCGCTAGCCCCGAGGTAGCCGCACGCGTGGGGAGCTGGCGCGTCGTGGAGGAGGTGGAGACCTTGTCGGACCACCGGTATATCCGGATGGAGGTCTCCCCTGCAATCCCGACGCCCATCACTCATCGAGGACCTGTTCCCGCGGCGAGCGGAACACACGCCCCCGGTCATGGCTCCGCCAGACACTGACCGGGAGGCCAACGACGACAGTGTTCCGCCAATCACGGAACCCGAAATGGGGGTGGCGGTGACGCGCATGCGCGCAAAGTCTACCGCCCCTGGACCCGACGGTGTTTCTAACCGTGTGCTGGCCCTGGTCCTCGAACACCTGGGACCCCACCTCAGGGGGCTGTTCGACGCGTGTTTAGCGTCGGTTCCCTGGGTGCTGGAAGGAGGGAAGGCTGGTGCTCCTGCCGAAGCCGGGACGGTCGCCGGAGTCGCCTTCGGCCTACAGGCCTATCGTGCTGCTTGATGACACGGGCAAGCTACTGGAGAGGGTGGTAGCTGCCCGCATCGAGCGGCACCTCGTCGGCACGGGGCCCGATCTGTCGGACGCCCAGTTTGGGTTTAGGAGGGGTCGTTCGACGATCGCGGCTCTGTTGCGCCTGAGGGCCGTGGCGACTGAGGCCGTCACCGGCGGGGGAGTGCTGTTGGTGGTGTCCCTAGACATCGCCAACGCATTCAATAGTCTGCCATTCAGCTGCATCAGGGAGGCGCTCCGGTATCACGGGGTGCCAGTTTACCTGAGGCGGCTAGTGGCAGACTATTTGGAGGGGCGCAGCGTCCTCTGCACCGACCGAGCAGGGGACGTCGTGCGAACACCCATGACGTGCGGTGTCCCACAGGGGTCGGTCCTCGGACCCACCCTGTGGAACATCGGCTACGACTGGGCGTTGAGGGGGAGCCTCCCGCCCGGGCTGGGCGTGATTTGTTACGCCGACGACACGCTCGTCACAGCCCGCGGTGGGACGCTAGAAGAGGCGGTAAGCCTGGCGACCTCTAGTACCGAGGAGGTCGTCAGGCGGATCGAGGCGCTGGGGTTGAGGGTCGCCCTGGACAAGACGGAGGCCCTCTTGTTCCATGGGCGCACTATGAGCCCTCCCATCGGCGCCTCGATCACCGTCCACTCGGTCGACATCAGCATCCGGGCCTATATGAGGTACTTGGGCCTGGTGCTCGACGAGCGATGGTGGTTCCGGGAGTATTTCGGCAGGCTCAATCCACGGCTCGTCGGCGCGGCGTCCGCCCTATCGTGGCTTATGCCGAACGTGGGCGGACCGAGCGCTGCGTGCCGACGGCTGTACGCGGGGGTCATCCGGTCGATGGCCCTGTACGGCGCACCGGTGTGGGCAGGGTCTATGACCGTCCGACTTAGGGCCCTTCTGTGGCGACCACAGAGGGTCATGGCGGTCAGGGCCATCTGCGGATACCGCACGGTGGCGACGGAGGCAGCGTGCCTATTGGCCGGGACTCCCCCGTGGGACCTGGAGGCGGAGATGCTCGCCGGACTATATCGGCGGGTGACGAGGGTGCGAGCGGAGGGCGGTGTGGTCTCGTTAAGGGATCTCACCGCCTGGCGCGTCGACGCCCGTCGAGACGTCATTGCCCGTTGGGCAGTCCGGCTGGAGAGGCCTCGGTTCGGGGTGCGAACCGTGGAGGCCTTCCGGCCGGTGCTGATGCAGTGGTTGGAAAGGCGGCACGGGGTACTCTCCTTCCGACTGGTGCAGGTTTTGACGGGGCATGGGTGCTTCGCCAAATACCTGCACAAGGTCGTTAGGAGGGAGAGCACACCGTTCTGCCACCACTGCGATTGCGACGAGAACACGGCGCGCCATACGCTCGAGGCCTGCGGGGCTTGGGCAGTGCATCGCTGTGAACTCGTCGCAATCATCGGTACGGACCTGACGGCTATCGCTAGGGTGATGGTCGACAGCGTCGGGAATTGGGACGCGGTCGCAGCCTTCTGCGAGACAGTGATCTCGCGGAAGGAGGCGGCGGATCGCCTGCGTGAGGAGCGCAGCCTCGATGAGGAGATCCGCTGCCGGCGACTGGGGCGGCGCAGGCGCAACTATCTGCGCCTCATGCCGCCCTAGCCGAGGCCGCGGGTGACGTGATCGGGGATTAGTCCGTCACCCGCCGAGAGGCCGACCGCGTGAGGAAAGACCGACGTCCTCCCCGAGGGGGGGACGTCGGTCGATGGGAGGGTACCCCAATAGCGGGTATTTCGTCGGGCCGACCACTGACGACAAGTAAACCTGCTCCGGTGGTCGGCCCAATGACGAAGGCGAGGTGGTTTTCGGGTGGGTTGCGGGAGTTGCGTGCTTAAGCCCCTCTGTCGCCCCGGACGGAGTGGTGCGGAAGTGCGCCGACCGCAGCCCAACCACAAAAAAAAAAGGCTAACTTTTTGTTAAATATGTCACTAACAGCACCGGACACAGGTACACTAACTTGTGACTATACGTACTACACAAACAAACACTATGTGTGTCATATATAGTAAGAGTACGCAATGTGATGTATAGCGGCGTGGTGTTACTGTAACACTTGTATATGTCACTAACAGCACCGGACACAGGTACACTAACTTGTGACTATACGTACTACACAAACAAACACTATGTGTGTCATATATAGTAAGAGTACGCAATGTGATGTATAGCGGCGTGGTGTTACTGTAACACTTGTATATGTCACTAACAGCACCGGACACAGGTACACTAACTTGTGACTATACGTACTACACAAACAAACACTATGTGTGTCATATATAGTAAGAGTACGCAATGTGATGTATAGCGGCGTGGTGTTACTGTAACACTTGTATATGTCACTAACAGCACCGGACACAGGTACACTAACTTGTGACTATACGCACTACACAAACAAACACTATGTGTGTCATATATAGTAAGAGTACGCAATGTGATGTATAGCGGCGTGGTGTTACTGTAACACTTGTATATGTCACTAACAGCACCGGACACAGGTACACTAACTTGTGACTATACGTACTACACAAACAAACACTATGTGTGTCATATATAGTAAGAGTACGCAATGTGATGTATAGCGGCGTGGTGTTACTGTAACACTTGTATATGTCACTAACAGCACCGGACACAGGTACACTAACTTGTGACTATACGTACTACACAAACAAACACTATGTGTGTCATATATAGTAAGAGTACGCAATGTGATGTATAGCGGCGTGGTGTTACTGTAACACTTGTATATGTCACTAACAGCACCGGACACAGGTACACTAACTTGTGACTATACGTACTACACAAACAAACACTATGTGTGTCATATATAGTAAGAGTACGCAATGTGATGTATAGCGGCGTGGTGTTACTGTAACACTTGTATATGTCACTAACAGCACCGGACACAGGTACACTAACTTGTGACTATACGTACTACACAAACAAACACTATGTGTGTCATATATAGTAAGAGTACGCAATGTGATGTATAGCGGCGTGGTGTTACTGTAACACTTGTATATGTCACTAACAGCACCGGACACAGGTACACTAACTTGTGACTATACGTACTACACAAACAAACACTATGTGTGTCATATATAGTAAGAGTACGCAATGTGATGTATAGCGGCGTGGTGTTACTGTAACACTTGTATATGTCACTAACAGCACCGGACACAGGTACACTAACTTGTGACTATACGTACTACACAAACAAACACTATGTGTGTCATATATAGTAAGAGTACGCAATGTGATGTATAGCGGCGTGGTGTTACTGTAACACTTGTATATGTCACTAACAGCACCGGACACAGGTACACTAACTTGTGACTATACGTACTACACAAACAAACACTATGTGTGTCATATATAGTAAGAGTACGCAATGTGATGTATAGCGGCGTGGTGTTACTGTAACACTTGTATATGTCACTAACAGCACCGGACACAGGTACACTAACTTGTGACTATACGTACTACACAAACAAACACTATGTGTGTCATATATAGTAAGAGTACGCAATGTGATGTATAGCGGCGTGGTGTTACTGTAACACTTGTATATGTCACTAACAGCACCGGACACAGGTACACTAACTTGTGACTATACGTACTACACAAACAAACACTATGTGTGTCATATATAGTAAGAGTACGCAATGTGATGTATAGCGGCGTGGTGTTACTGTAACACTTGTATATGTCACTAACAGCACCGGACACAGGTACACTAACTTGTGACTATACGTACTACACAAACAAACACTATGTGTGTCATATATAGTAAGAGTACGCAATGTGATGTATAGCGGCGTGGTGTTACTGTAACACTTGTATATGTCACTAACAGCACCGGACACAGGTACACTAACTTGTGACTATACGCACTACACAAACAAACACTATGTGTGTCATATATAGTAAGAGTACGCAATGTGATGTATAGCGGCGTGGTGTTACTGTAACACTTGTATATGTCACTAACAGCACCGGACACAGGTACACTAACTTGTGACTATACGTACTACACAAACAAACACTAAGTGTGTCATATATAGTAAGAGTACGCAATGTGATGTATAGCGGCGTGGTGTTACTGTAACACTTGTATATGTCACTAACAGCACCGGACACAGGTACACTAACTTGTGACTATACGTACTACACAAACAAACACTATGTGTGTCATATATAGTAAGAGTACGCAATGTGATGTATAGCGGCGTGGTGTTACTGTAACACTTGTATATGTCACTAACAGCACCGGACACAGGTACACTAACTTGTGACTATACGCACTACACAAACAAACACTATGTGTGTCATATATAGTAAGAGTACGCAATGTGATGTATAGCGGCGTGGTGTTACTGTAACACTTGTATATGTCACTAACAGCACCGGACACAGGTACACTAACTTGTGACTATACGTACTACACAAACAAACACTATGTGTGTCATATATAGTAAGAGTACGCAATGTGATGTATAGCGGCGTGGTGTTACTGTAACACTTGTATATGTCACTAACAGCACCGGACACAGGTACACTAACTTGTGACTATACGTACTACACAAACAAACACTATGTGTGTCATATATAGTAAGAGTACGCAATGTGATGTATAGCGGCGTGGTGTTACTGTAACACTTGTATATGTCACTAACAGCACCGGACACAGGTACACTAACTTGTGACTATACGTACTACACAAACAAACACTATGTGTGTCATATATAGTAAGAGTACGCAATGTGATGTATAGCGGCGTGGTGTTACTGTAACACTTGTATATGTCACTAACAGCACCGGACACAGGTACACTAACTTGTGACTATACGTACTACACAAACAAACACTATGTGTGTCATATATAGTAAGAGTACGCAATGTGATGTATAGCGGCGTGGTGTTACTGTAACACTTGTATATGTCACTAACAGCACCGGACACAGGTACACTAACTTGTGACTATACGTACTACACAAACAAACACTATGTGTGTCATATATAGTAAGAGTACGCAATGTGATGTATAGCGGCGTGGTGTTACTGTAACACTTGTATATGTCACTAACAGCACCGGACACAGGTACACTAACTTGTGACTATACGTACTACACAAACAAACACTATGTGTGTCATATATAGTAAGAGTACGCAATGTGATGTATAGCGGCGTGGTGTTACTGTAACACTTGTATATGTCACTAACAGCACCGGACACAGGTACACTAACTTGTGACTATACGTACTACACAAACAAACACTATGTGTGTCATATATAGTAAGAGTACGCAATGTGATGTATAGCGGCGTGGTGTTACTGTAACACTTGTATATGTCACTAACAGCACCGGACACAGGTACACTAACTTGTGACTATACGTACTACACAAACAAACACTATGTGTGTCATATATAGTAAGAGTACGCAATGTGATGTATAGCGGCGTGGTGTTACTGTAACACTTGTATATGTCACTAACAGCACCGGACACAGGTACACTAACTTGTGACTATACGTACTACACAAACAAACACTATGTGTGTCATATATAGTAAGAGTACGCAATGTGATGTATAGCGGCGTGGTGTTACTGTAACACTTGTATATGTCACTAACAGCACCGGACACAGGTACACTAACTTGTGACTATACGTACTACACAAACAAACACTATGTGTGTCATATATAGTAAGAGTACGCAATGTGATGTATAGCGGCGTGGTGTTACTGTAACACTTGTATATGTCACTAACAGCACCGGACACAGGTACACTAACTTGTGACTATACGTACTACACAAACAAACACTATGTGTGTCATATATAGTAAGAGTACGCAATGTGATGTATAGCGGCGTGGTGTTACTGTAACACTTGTATATGTCACTAACAGCACCGGACACAGGTACACTAACTTGTGACTATACGTACTACACAAACAAACACTATGTGTGTCATATATAGTAAGAGTACGCAATGTGATGTATAGCGGCGTGGTGTTACTGTAACACTTGTATATGTCACTAACAGCACCGGACACAGGTACACTAACTTGTGACTATACGTACTACACAAACAAACACTATGTGTGTCATATATAGTAAGAGTACGCAATGTGATGTATAGCGGCGTGGTGTTACTGTAACACTTGTATATGTCACTAACAGCACCGGACACAGGTACACTAACTTGTGACTATACGTACTACACAAACAAACACTATGTGTGTCATATATAGTAAGAGTACGCAATGTGATGTATAGCGGCGTGGTGTTACTGTAACACTTGTATATGTCACTAACAGCACCGGACACAGGTACACTAACTTGTGACTATACGTACTACACAAACAAACACTATGTGTGTCATATATAGTAAGAGTACGCAATGTGATGTATAGCGGCGTGGTGTTACTGTAACACTTGTATATGTCACTAACAGCACCGGACACAGGTACACTAACTTGTGACTATACGTACTACACAAACAAACACTATGTGTGTCATATATAGTAAGAGTACGCAATGTGATGTATAGCGGCGTGGTGTTACTGTAACACTTGTATATGTCACTAACAGCACCGGACACAGGTACACTAACTTGTGACTATACGTACTACACAAACAAACACTATGTGTGTCATATATAGTAAGAGTACGCAATGTGATGTATAGCGGCGTGGTGTTACTGTAACACTTGTATATGTCACTAACAGCACCGGACACAGGTACACTAACTTGTGACTATACGTACTACACAAACAAACACTATGTGTGTCATATATAGTAAGAGTACGCAATGTGATGTATAGCGGCGTGGTGTTACTGTAACACTTGTATATGTCACTAACAGCACCGGACACAGGTACACTAACTTGTGACTATACGTACTACACAAACAAACACTATGTGTGTCATATATAGTAAGAGTACGCAATGTGATGTATAGCGGCGTGGTGTTACTGTAACACTTGTATATGTCACTAACAGCACCGGACACAGGTACACTAACTTGTGACTATACGTACTACACAAACAAACACTATGTGTGTCATATATAGTAAGAGTACGCAATGTGATGTATAGCGGCGTGGTGTTACTGTAACACTTGTATATGTCACTAACAGCACCGGACACAGGTACACTAACTTGTGACTATACGTACTACACAAACAAACACTATGTGTGTCATATATAGTAAGAGTACGCAATGTGATGTATAGCGGCGTGGTGTTACTGTAACACTTGTATATGTCACTAACAGCACCGGACACAGGTACACTAACTTGTGACTATACGTACTACACAAACAAACACTATGTGTGTCATATATAGTAAGAGTACGCAATGTGATGTATAGCGGCGTGGTGTTACTGTAACACTTGTATATGTCACTAACAGCACCGGACACAGGTACACTAACTTGTGACTATACGTACTACACAAACAAACACTATGTGTGTCATATATAGTAAGAGTACGCAATGTGATGTATAGCGGCGTGGTGTTACTGTAACACTTGTATATGTCACTAACAGCACCGGACACAGGTACACTAACTTGTGACTATACGTACTACACAAACAAACACTATGTGTGTCATATATAGTAAGAGTACGCAATGTGATGTATAGCGGCGTGGTGTTACTGTAACACTTGTATATGTCACTAACAGCACCGGACACAGGTACACTAACTTGTGACTATACGTACTACACAAACAAACACTATGTGTGTCATATATAGTAAGAGTACGCAATGTGATGTATAGCGGCGTGGTGTTACTGTAACACTTGTATATGTCACTAACAGCACCGGACACAGGTACACTAACTTGTGACTATACGTACTACACAAACAAACACTATGTGTGTCATATATAGTAAGAGTACGCAATGTGATGTATAGCGGCGTGGTGTTACTGTAACACTTGTATATGTCACTAACAGCACCGGACACAGGTACACTAACTTGTGACTATACGTACTACACAAACAAACACTATGTGTGTCATATATAGTAAGAGTACGCAATGTGATGTATAGCGGCGTGGTGTTACTGTAACACTTGTATATGTCACTAACAGCACCGGACACAGGTACACTAACTTGTGACTATACGTACTACACAAACAAACACTATGTGTGTCATATATAGTAAGAGTACGCAATGTGATGTATAGCGGCGTGGTGTTACTGTAACACTTGTATATGTCACTAACAGCACCGGACACAGGTACACTAACTTGTGACTATACGTACTACACAAACAAACACTATGTGTGTCATATATAGTAAGAGTACGCAATGTGATGTATAGCGGCGTGGTGTTACTGTAACACTTGTATATGTCACTAACAGCACCGGACACAGGTACACTAACTTGTGACTATACGTACTACACAAACAAACACTATGTGTGTCATATATAGTAAGAGTACGCAATGTGATGTATAGCGGCGTGGTGTTACTGTAACACTTGTATATGTCACTAACAGCACCGGACACAGGTACACTAACTTGTGACTATACGTACTACACAAACAAACACTATGTGTGTCATATATAGTAAGAGTACGCAATGTGATGTATAGCGGCGTGGTGTTACTGTAACACTTGTATATGTCACTAACAGCACCGGACACAGGTACACTAACTTGTGACTATACGTACTACACAAACAAACACTATGTGTGTCATATATAGTAAGAGTACGCAATGTGATGTATAGCGGCGTGGTGTTACTGTAACACTTGTATATGTCACTAACAGCACCGGACACAGGTACACTAACTTGTGACTATACGTACTACACAAACAAACACTATGTGTGTCATATATAGTAAGAGTACGCAATGTGATGTATAGCGGCGTGGTGTTACTGTAACACTTGTATATGTCACTAACAGCACCGGACACAGGTACACTAACTTGTGACTATACGTACTACACAAACAAACACTATGTGTGTCATATATAGTAAGAGTACGCAATGTGATGTATAGCGGCGTGGTGTTACTGTAACACTTGTATATGTCACTAACAGCACCGGACACAGGTACACTAACTTGTGACTATACGTACTACACAAACAAACACTATGTGTGTCATATATAGTAAGAGTACGCAATGTGATGTATAGCGGCGTGGTGTTACTGTAACACTTGTATATGTCACTAACAGCACCGGACACAGGTACACTAACTTGTGACTATACGTACTACACAAACAAACACTATGTGTGTCATATATAGTAAGAGTACGCAATGTGATGTATAGCGGCGTGGTGTTACTGTAACACTTGTATATGTCACTAACAGCACCGGACACAGGTACACTAACTTGTGACTATACGTACTACACAAACAAACACTATGTGTGTCATATATAGTAAGAGTACGCAATGTGATGTATAGCGGCGTGGTGTTACTGTAACACTTGTATATGTCACTAACAGCACCGGACACAGGTACACTAACTTGTGACTATACGTACTACACAAACAAACACTATGTGTGTCATATATAGTAAGAGTACGCAATGTGATGTATAGCGGCGTGGTGTTACTGTAACACTTGTATATGTCACTAACAGCACCGGACACAGGTACACTAACTTGTGACTATACGTACTACACAAACAAACACTATGTGTGTCATATATAGTAAGAGTACGCAATGTGATGTATAGCGGCGTGGTGTTACTGTAACACTTGTATATGTCACTAACAGCACCGGACACAGGTACACTAACTTGTGACTATACGTACTACACAAACAAACACTATGTGTGTCATATATAGTAAGAGTACGCAATGTGATGTATAGCGGCGTGGTGTTACTGTAACACTTGTATATGTCACTAACAGCACCGGACACAGGTACACTAACTTGTGACTATACGTACTACACAAACAAACACTATGTGTGTCATATATAGTAAGAGTACGCAATGTGATGTATAGCGGCGTGGTGTTACTGTAACACTTGTATATGTCACTAACAGCACCGGACACAGGTACACTAACTTGTGACTATACGTACTACACAAACAAACACTATGTGTGTCATATATAGTAAGAGTACGCAATGTGATGTATAGCGGCGTGGTGTTACTGTAACACTTGTATATGTCACTAACAGCACCGGACACAGGTACACTAACTTGTGACTATACGTACTACACAAACAAACACTATGTGTGTCATATATAGTAAGAGTACGCAATGTGATGTATAGCGGCGTGGTGTTACTGTAACACTTGTATATGTCACTAACAGCACCGGACACAGGTACACTAACTTGTGACTATACGTACTACACAAACAAACACTATGTGTGTCATATATAGTAAGAGTACGCAATGTGATGTATAGCGGCGTGGTGTTACTGTAACACTTGTATATGTCACTAACAGCACCGGACACAGGTACACTAACTTGTGACTATACGTACTACACAAACAAACACTATGTGTGTCATATATAGTAAGAGTACGCAATGTGATGTATAGCGGCGTGGTGTTACTGTAACACTTGTATATGTCACTAACAGCACCGGACACAGGTACACTAACTTGTGACTATACGTACTACACAAACAAACACTATGTGTGTCATATATAGTAAGAGTACGCAATGTGATGTATAGCGGCGTGGTGTTACTGTAACACTTGTATATGTCACTAACAGCACCGGACACAGGTACACTAACTTGTGACTATACGTACTACACAAACAAACACTATGTGTGTCATATATAGTAAGAGTACGCAATGTGATGTATAGCGGCGTGGTGTTACTGTAACACTTGTATATGTCACTAACAGCACCGGACACAGGTACACTAACTTGTGACTATACGTACTACACAAACAAACACTATGTGTGTCATATATAGTAAGAGTACGCAATGTGATGTATAGCGGCGTGGTGTTACTGTAACACTTGTATATGTCACTAACAGCACCGGACACAGGTACACTAACTTGTGACTATACGTACTACACAAACAAACACTATGTGTGTCATATATAGTAAGAGTACGCAATGTGATGTATAGCGGCGTGGTGTTACTGTAACACTTGTATATGTCACTAACAGCACCGGACACAGGTACACTAACTTGTGACTATACGTACTACACAAACAAACACTATGTGTGTCATATATAGTAAGAGTACGCAATGTGATGTATAGCGGCGTGGTGTTACTGTAACACTTGTATATGTCACTAACAGCACCGGACACAGGTACACTAACTTGTGACTATACGTACTACACAAACAAACACTATGTGTGTCATATATAGTAAGAGTACGCAATGTGATGTATAGCGGCGTGGTGTTACTGTAACACTTGTATATGTCACTAACAGCACCGGACACAGGTACACTAACTTGTGACTATACGTACTACACAAACAAACACTATGTGTGTCATATATAGTAAGAGTACGCAATGTGATGTATAGCGGCGTGGTGTTACTGTAACACTTGTATATGTCACTAACAGCACCGGACACAGGTACACTAACTTGTGACTATACGTACTACACAAACAAACACTATGTGTGTCATATATAGTAAGAGTACGCAATGTGATGTATAGCGGCGTGGTGTTACTGTAACACTTGTATATGTCACTAACAGCACCGGACACAGGTACACTAACTTGTGACTATACGTACTACACAAACAAACACTATGTGTGTCATATATAGTAAGAGTACGCAATGTGATGTATAGCGGCGTGGTGTTACTGTAACACTTGTATATGTCACTAACAGCACCGGACACAGGTACACTAACTTGTGACTATACGTACTACACAAACAAACACTATGTGTGTCATATATAGTAAGAGTACGCAATGTGATGTATAGCGGCGTGGTGTTACTGTAACACTTGTATATGTCACTAACAGCACCGGACACAGGTACACTAACTTGTGACTATACGTACTACACAAACAAACACTATGTGTGTCATATATAGTAAGAGTACGCAATGTGATGTATAGCGGCGTGGTGTTACTGTAACACTTGTATATGTCACTAACAGCACCGGACACAGGTACACTAACTTGTGACTATACGTACTACACAAACAAACACTATGTGTGTCATATATAGTAAGAGTACGCAATGTGATGTATAGCGGCGTGGTGTTACTGTAACACTTGTATATGTCACTAACAGCACCGGACACAGGTACACTAACTTGTGACTATACGTACTACACAAACAAACACTATGTGTGTCATATATAGTAAGAGTACGCAATGTGATGTATAGCGGCGTGGTGTTACTGTAACACTTGTATATGTCACTAACAGCACCGGACACAGGTACACTAACTTGTGACTATACGTACTACACAAACAAACACTATGTGTGTCATATATAGTAAGAGTACGCAATGTGATGTATAGCGGCGTGGTGTTACTGTAACACTTGTATATGTCACTAACAGCACCGGACACAGGTACACTAACTTGTGACTATACGTACTACACAAACAAACACTATGTGTGTCATATATAGTAAGAGTACGCAATGTGATGTATAGCGGCGTGGTGTTACTGTAACACTTGTATATGTCACTAACAGCACCGGACACAGGTACACTAACTTGTGACTATACGTACTACACAAACAAACACTATGTGTGTCATATATAGTAAGAGTACGCAATGTGATGTATAGCGGCGTGGTGTTACTGTAACACTTGTATATGTCACTAACAGCACCGGACACAGGTACACTAACTTGTGACTATACGTACTACACAAACAAACACTATGTGTGTCATATATAGTAAGAGTACGCAATGTGATGTATAGCGGCGTGGTGTTACTGTAACACTTGTATATGTCACTAACAGCACCGGACACAGGTACACTAACTTGTGACTATACGTACTACACAAACAAACACTATGTGTGTCATATATAGTAAGAGTACGCAATGTGATGTATAGCGGCGTGGTGTTACTGTAACACTTGTATATGTCACTAACAGCACCGGACACAGGTACACTAACTTGTGACTATACGTACTACACAAACAAACACTATGTGTGTCATATATAGTAAGAGTACGCAATGTGATGTATAGCGGCGTGGTGTTACTGTAACACTTGTATATGTCACTAACAGCACCGGACACAGGTACACTAACTTGTGACTATACGTACTACACAAACAAACACTATGTGTGTCATATATAGTAAGAGTACGCAATGTGATGTATAGCGGCGTGGTGTTACTGTAACACTTGTATATGTCACTAACAGCACCGGACACAGGTACACTAACTTGTGACTATACGTACTACACAAACAAACACTATGTGTGTCATATATAGTAAGAGTACGCAATGTGATGTATAGCGGCGTGGTGTTACTGTAACACTTGTATATGTCACTAACAGCACCGGACACAGGTACACTAACTTGTGACTATACGTACTACACAAACAAACACTATGTGTGTCATATATAGTAAGAGTACGCAATGTGATGTATAGCGGCGTGGTGTTACTGTAACACTTGTATATGTCACTAACAGCACCGGACACAGGTACACTAACTTGTGACTATACGTACTACACAAACAAACACTATGTGTGTCATATATAGTAAGAGTACGCAATGTGATGTATAGCGGCGTGGTGTTACTGTAACACTTGTATATGTCACTAACAGCACCGGACACAGGTACACTAACTTGTGACTATACGTACTACACAAACAAACACTATGTGTGTCATATATAGTAAGAGTACGCAATGTGATGTATAGCGGCGTGGTGTTACTGTAACACTTGTATATGTCACTAACAGCACCGGACACAGGTACACTAACTTGTGACTATACGTACTACACAAACAAACACTATGTGTGTCATATATAGTAAGAGTACGCAATGTGATGTATAGCGGCGTGGTGTTACTGTAACACTTGTATATGTCACTAACAGCACCGGACACAGGTACACTAACTTGTGACTATACGTACTACACAAACAAACACTATGTGTGTCATATATAGTAAGAGTACGCAATGTGATGTATAGCGGCGTGGTGTTACTGTAACACTTGTATATGTCACTAACAGCACCGGACACAGGTACACTAACTTGTGACTATACGTACTACACAAACAAACACTATGTGTGTCATATATAGTAAGAGTACGCAATGTGATGTATAGCGGCGTGGTGTTACTGTAACACTTGTATATGTCACTAACAGCACCGGACACAGGTACACTAACTTGTGACTATACGTACTACACAAACAAACACTATGTGTGTCATATATAGTAAGAGTACGCAATGTGATGTATAGCGGCGTGGTGTTACTGTAACACTTGTATATGTCACTAACAGCACCGGACACAGGTACACTAACTTGTGACTATACGTACTACACAAACAAACACTATGTGTGTCATATATAGTAAGAGTACGCAATGTGATGTATAGCGGCGTGGTGTTACTGTAACACTTGTATATGTCACTAACAGCACCGGACACAGGTACACTAACTTGTGACTATACGTACTACACAAACAAACACTATGTGTGTCATATATAGTAAGAGTACGCAATGTGATGTATAGCGGCGTGGTGTTACTGTAACACTTGTATATGTCACTAACAGCACCGGACACAGGTACACTAACTTGTGACTATACGTACTACACAAACAAACACTATGTGTGTCATATATAGTAAGAGTACGCAATGTGATGTATAGCGGCGTGGTGTTACTGTAACACTTGTATATGTCACTAACAGCACCGGACACAGGTACACTAACTTGTGACTATACGTACTACACAAACAAACACTATGTGTGTCATATATAGTAAGAGTACGCAATGTGATGTATAGCGGCGTGGTGTTACTGTAACACTTGTATATGTCACTAACAGCACCGGACACAGGTACACTAACTTGTGACTATACGTACTACACAAACAAACACTATGTGTGTCATATATAGTAAGAGTACGCAATGTGATGTATAGCGGCGTGGTGTTACTGTAACACTTGTATATGTCACTAACAGCACCGGACACAGGTACACTAACTTGTGACTATACGTACTACACAAACAAACACTATGTGTGTCATATATAGTAAGAGTACGCAATGTGATGTATAGCGGCGTGGTGTTACTGTAACACTTGTATATGTCACTAACAGCACCGGACACAGGTACACTAACTTGTGACTATACGTACTACACAAACAAACACTATGTGTGTCATATATAGTAAGAGTACGCAATGTGATGTATAGCGGCGTGGTGTTACTGTAACACTTGTATATGTCACTAACAGCACCGGACACAGGTACACTAACTTGTGACTATACGTACTACACAAACAAACACTATGTGTGTCATATATAGTAAGAGTACGCAATGTGATGTATAGCGGCGTGGTGTTACTGTAACACTTGTATATGTCACTAACAGCACCGGACACAGGTACACTAACTTGTGACTATACGTACTACACAAACAAACACTATGTGTGTCATATATAGTAAGAGTACGCAATGTGATGTATAGCGGCGTGGTGTTACTGTAACACTTGTATATGTCACTAACAGCACCGGACACAGGTACACTAACTTGTGACTATACGTACTACACAAACAAACACTATGTGTGTCATATATAGTAAGAGTACGCAATGTGATGTATAGCGGCGTGGTGTTACTGTAACACTTGTATATGTCACTAACAGCACCGGACACAGGTACACTAACTTGTGACTATACGTACTACACAAACAAACACTATGTGTGTCATATATAGTAAGAGTACGCAATGTGATGTATAGCGGCGTGGTGTTACTGTAACACTTGTATATGTCACTAAACAGCACCGGACACAGGTACACTAACTTGTGACTATACGTACTACACAAACAAAACACTATGTGTGTCATATATAGTAAGAGTACGCAATGTGATGTATAGCGGCGTGGTGTTACTGTAACACTTGTATATGTCACTAACAGCACCCGGACACAGGTACACTAACTTGTGACTATACGTACTACACAAACAAAACTATGTGTGTCATATATAGTAAGAGTACGCAATGTGATGTATAGCGGCGTGGTGTTACTGTAACACTTGTATATGTCACTAACAGCACCGGACACAGGTACACTAACTTGTGACTATACGTACTACACAAACAAACACTATGTGTGTCATATATAGTAAGAGTACGCAATGTGATGTATAGCGGCGTGGTGTTACTGTAACACTTGTATATGTCACTAACAGCACCGGACACAGGTACACTAACTTGTGACTATACGTACTACACAAACAAACACTATGTGTGTCATATATAGTAAGAGTACGCAATGTGATGTATAGCGGCGTGGTGTTACTGTAACACTTGTATATGTCACTAACAGCACCGGACACAGGTACACTAACTTGTGACTATACGTACTACACAAACAAACACTATGTGTGTCATATATAGTAAGAGTACGCAATGTGATGTATAGCGGCGTGGTGTTACTGTAACACTTGTATATGTCACTAACAGCACCGACACAGGTACACTAACTTGTGACTATACGTACTACACAAACAAACACTATGTGTGTCATATATAGTAAGAGTACGCAATGTGATGTATAGCGGCGTGGTGTTACTGTAACACTTGTATATGTCACTAACAGCAACGGACACAGGTACACTAACTTGTGACTATACGTACTACACAAACATACACTATGTGTGTCATATATAGTAAGAGTACGCATGTGATGTATAGCGGCGTGGGTGTTACTGTAACACTTGTATATGTCACTAACAGCACCGGACACAGGTACACTAACTTGTGACTATACGTACTACACAAACAAACACTATGTGTGTCATATATAGTAAGAGTACGCAATGTGATGTATAGCGGCGTGGTGTTACTGTAACACTTGTATATGTCACTAACAGCACCGGACACAGGTACACTAACTTGTGACTATACGTACTACACAAACAAACACTATGTGTGTCATATATAGTAAGAGTACGCAATGTGATGTATAGCGCGTGGTGTTACTGTAACACTTGTATATGTCACTAACAGCACCGGACACAGGTACACTAACTTGTGACTATACGTACTACACAAACAAACACTATGTGTGTCATATATATAAGAGTACGCAATGTGATGTATAGCGGCGTGGTGTTACTGTAACACTTGTATATGTCACTAACAGCACCGGACACAGGTACACTAACTTGTGACTATACGTACTACACAAACAAACACTAGTGTGTCATATATAGTAAGAGTAACGCAATGTGATGTATAGCGGCGTGGTGTTACTGTAACACTTGTATATGTCACTAACAGCACCGGACACAGGTAACACTAACTTGTGACTATACGTACTACACAAACAAACACAATGTGTGTCATATATAGTAAGAGTACGCAATGTGATGTATAGCGGCGTGGTGTTACTGTAACACTTGTATATGTCACTAACAGCACCGGACACAGGTACACTAACTTGTGACTATACGTACTACACAAACAAACACTATGTGTGTCATATATAGTAAGAGTACGCAATGTGATGTATAGCGCGTGGGTGTTACTGTAACACTTGTATATGTCACTAACAGCACCGGACACAGGTACACTAACTTGTGACTATACGTACTACACAAACAAACACTATGTGTGTCATATATAGTAAGAGTACGCAATGTGATGTATAGCGGCGTGGTGTTACTGTAACACTTGTATATGTCACTAACTGCACCGGACACAGGTACACTAACTTGTGACTATACGTACTACACAACAAACACTATGTGTGTCATATATAGTAAGAGTACGCAATGTGATGTATAGCGGCGTGGTGTTACTGTAACACTTGTATATGTCACTAACAGCACCGGACACAGGTACACTAACTTGTGACTATACGTACTACACAAACAAACACTATGTGTGTCATATATAGTAAGAGTACGCAATGTGATGTATAGCGGCGTGGTGTTACTGTAACACTTGTATATGTCACTAACAGCACCGGACACAGGTACACTAACTTGTGACTATACGTACTACACAAACAAACACTATGTGTGTCATATATAGTAAGAGTACGCAATGTGATGTATAGCGGCGTGGTGTTACTGTAACACTTGTATATGTCACTAACAGCACCGGACACAGGTACACTAACTTGTGACTATACGTACTACACAAACAAACACTATGTGTGTCATATATAGTAAGAGTACGCAATGTGATGTATAGCGGCGTGGTGTTACTGTAACACTTGTATATGTCACTAACAGCACCGGACACAGGTACACTAACTTGTGACTATACGTACTACACAAACAAACACTATGTGTGTCATATATAGTAAGAGTACGCAATGTGATGTATAGCGGCGTGGTGTTACTGTAACACTTGTATATGTCACTAACAGCACCGGACACAGGTACACTAACTTGTGACTATACGTACTACACAAACAAACACTATGTGTGTCATATATAGTAAGAGTACGCAATGTGATGTATAGCGGCGTGGTGTTACTGTAACACTTGTATATGTCACTAACAGCACCGGACACAGGTACACTAACTTGTGACTATACGTACTACACAAACAAACACTATGTGTGTCATATATAGTAAGAGTACGCAATGTGATGTATAGCGGCGTGGTGTTTACTGTAACACTTGTATATGTCACTAACAGCACCGGACACAGGTACACTAACTTGTGACTATACGTACTACACAAACAAACACTATGTGTGTCATATATAGTAAGAGTACGCAATGTGATGTATAGCGGCGTGGTGTTACTGTAACACTTGTATATGTCACTAACAGCACCGGACACAGGTACACTAACTTGTGACTATACGTACTACACAAACAAACACTATGTGTGTCATATATAGTAAGAGTACGCAATGTGATGTATAGCGGCGTGGTGTTACTGTAACACTTGTATATGTCACTAACAGCACCGGACACAGGTACACTAACTTGTGACTATACGTACTACACAAACAAACACTATGTGTGTCATATATAGTAAGAGTACGCAATGTGATGTATAGCGGCGTGGTGTTACTGTAACACTTGTATATGTCACTAACAGCACCGGACACAGGTACACTAACTTGTGACTATACGTACTACACAAACAAACACTATGTGTGTCATATATAGTAAGAGTACGCAATGTGATGTATAGCGGCGTGGTGTTACTGTAACACTTGTATATGTCACTAACAGCACCGGACACAGGTACACTAACTTGTGACTATACGTACTACACAAACAAACACTATGTGTGTCATATATAGTAAGAGTACGCAATGTGATGTATAGCGGCGTGGTGTTACTGTAACACTTGTATATGTCACTAACAGCACCGGACACAGGTACACTAACTTGTGACTATACGTACTACACAAACAAACACTATGTGTGTCATATATAGTAAGAGTACGCAATGTGATGTATAGCGGCGTGGTGTTACTGTAACACTTGTATATGTCACTAACAGCACCGGACACAGGTACACTAACTTGTGACTATACGTACTACACAAACAAACACTATGTGTGTCATATATAGTAAGAGTACGCAATGTGATGTATAGCGGCGTGGTGTTACTGTAACACTTGTATATGTCACTAACAGCACCGGACACAGGTACACTAACTTGTGACTATACGTACTACACAAACAAACACTATGTGTGTCATATATAGTAAGAGTACGCAATGTGATGTATAGCGGCGTGGTGTTACTGTAACACTTGTATATGTCACTAACAGCACCGGACACAGGTACACTAACTTGTGACTATACGTACTACACAAACAAACACTATGTGTGTCATATATAGTAAGAGTACGCAATGTGATGTATAGCGGCGTGGTGTTACTGTAACACTTGTATATGTCACTAACAGCACCGGACACAGGTACACTAACTTGTGACTATACGTACTACACAAACAAACACTATGTGTGTCATATATAGTAAGAGTACGCAATGTGATGTATAGCGGCGTGGTGTTACTGTAACACTTGTATATGTCACTAACAGCACCGGACACAGGTACACTAACTTGTGACTATACGTACTACACAAACAAACACTATGTGTGTCATATATAGTAAGAGTACGCAATGTGATGTATAGCGGCGTGGTGTTACTGTAACACTTGTATATGTCACTAACAGCACCGGACACAGGTACACTAACTTGTGACTATACGTACTACACAAACAAACACTATGTGTGTCATATATAGTAAGAGTACGCAATGTGATGTATAGCGGCGTGGTGTTACTGTAACACTTGTATATGTCACTAACAGCACCGGACACAGGTACACTAACTTGTGACTATACGTACTACACAAACAAACACTATGTGTGTCATATATAGTAAGAGTACGCAATGTGATGTATAGCGGCGTGGTGTTACTGTAACACTTGTATATGTCACTAACAGCACCGGACACAGGTACACTAACTTGTGACTATACGTACTACACAAACAAACACTATGTGTGTCATATATAGTAAGAGTACGCAATGTGATGTATAGCGGCGTGGTGTTACTGTAACACTTGTATATGTCACTAACAGCACCGGACACAGGTACACTAACTTGTGACTATACGTACTACACAAACAAACACTATGTGTGTCATATATAGTAAGAGTACGCAATGTGATGTATAGCGGCGTGGTGTTACTGTAACACTTGTATATGTCACTAACAGCACCGGACACAGGTACACTAACTTGTGACTATACGTACTACACAAACAAACACTATGTGTGTCATATATAGTAAGAGTACGCAATGTGATGTATAGCGGCGTGGTGTTACTGTAACACTTGTATATGTCACTAACAGCACCGGACACAGGTACACTAACTTGTGACTATACGTACTACACAAACAAACACTATGTGTGTCATATATAGTAAGAGTACGCAATGTGATGTATAGCGGCGTGGTGTTACTGTAACACTTGTATATGTCACTAACAGCACCGGACACAGGTACACTAACTTGTGACTATACGTACTACACAAACAAACACTATGTGTGTCATATATAGTAAGAGTACGCAATGTGATGTATAGCGGCGTGGTGTTACTGTAACACTTGTATATGTCACTAACAGCACCGGACACAGGTACACTAACTTGTGACTATACGTACTACACAAACAAACACTATGTGTGTCATATATAGTAAGAGTACGCAATGTGATGTATAGCGGCGTGGTGTTACTGTAACACTTGTATATGTCACTAACAGCACCGGACACAGGTACACTAACTTGTGACTATACGTACTACACAAACAAACACTATGTGTGTCATATATAGTAAGAGTACGCAATGTGATGTATAGCGGCGTGGTGTTACTGTAACACTTGTATATGTCACTAACAGCACCGGACACAGGTACACTAACTTGTGACTATACGTACTACACAAACAAACACTATGTGTGTCATATATAGTAAGAGTACGCAATGTGATGTATAGCGGCGTGGTGTTACTGTAACACTTGTATATGTCACTAACAGCACCGGACACAGGTACACTAACTTGTGACTATACGTACTACACAAACAAACACTATGTGTGTCATATATAGTAAGAGTACGCAATGTGATGTATAGCGGCGTGGTGTTACTGTAACACTTGTATATGTCACTAACAGCACCGGACACAGGTACACTAACTTGTGACTATACGTACTACACAAACAAACACTATGTGTGTCATATATAGTAAGAGTACGCAATGTGATGTATAGCGGCGTGGTGTTACTGTAACACTTGTATATGTCACTAACAGCACCGGACACAGGTACACTAACTTGTGACTATACGTACTACACAAACAAACACTATGTGTGTCATATATAGTAAGAGTACGCAATGTGATGTATAGCGGCGTGGTGTTACTGTAACACTTGTATATGTCACTAACAGCACCGGACACAGGTACACTAACTTGTGACTATACGTACTACACAAACAAACACTATGTGTGTCATATATAGTAAGAGTACGCAATGTGATGTATAGCGGCGTGGTGTTACTGTAACACTTGTATATGTCACTAACAGCACCGGACACAGGTACACTAACTTGTGACTATACGTACTACACAAACAAACACTATGTGTGTCATATATAGTAAGAGTACGCAATGTGATGTATAGCGGCGTGGTGTTACTGTAACACTTGTATATGTCACTAACAGCACCGGACACAGGTACACTAACTTGTGACTATACGTACTACACAAACAAACACTATGTGTGTCATATATAGTAAGAGTACGCAATGTGATGTATAGCGGCGTGGTGTTACTGTAACACTTGTATATGTCACTAACAGCACCGGACACAGGTACACTAACTTGTGACTATACGTACTACACAAACAAACACTATGTGTGTCATATATAGTAAGAGTACGCAATGTGATGTATAGCGGCGTGGTGTTACTGTAACACTTGTATATGTCACTAACAGCACCGGACACAGGTACACTAACTTGTGACTATACGTACTACACAAACAAACACTATGTGTGTCATATATAGTAAGAGTACGCAATGTGATGTATAGCGGCGTGGTGTTACTGTAACACTTGTATATGTCACTAACAGCACCGGACACAGGTACACTAACTTGTGACTATACGTACTACACAAACAAACACTATGTGTGTCATATATAGTAAGAGTACGCAATGTGATGTATAGCGGCGTGGTGTTACTGTAACACTTGTATATGTCACTAACAGCACCGGACACAGGTACACTAACTTGTGACTATACGTACTACACAAACAAACACTATGTGTGTCATATATAGTAAGAGTACGCAATGTGATGTATAGCGGCGTGGTGTTACTGTAACACTTGTATATGTCACTAACAGCACCGGACACAGGTACACTAACTTGTGACTATACGTACTACACAAACAAACACTATGTGTGTCATATATAGTAAGAGTACGCAATGTGATGTATAGCGGCGTGGTGTTACTGTAACACTTGTATATGTCACTAACAGCACCGGACACAGGTACACTAACTTGTGACTATACGTACTACACAAACAAACACTATGTGTGTCATATATAGTAAGAGTACGCAATGTGATGTATAGCGGCGTGGTGTTACTGTAACACTTGTATATGTCACTAACAGCACCGGACACAGGTACACTAACTTGTGACTATACGTACTACACAAACAAACACTATGTGTGTCATATATAGTAAGAGTACGCAATGTGATGTATAGCGGCGTGGTGTTACTGTAACACTTGTATATGTCACTAACAGCACCGGACACAGGTACACTAACTTGTGACTATACGTACTACACAAACAAACACTATGTGTGTCATATATAGTAAGAGTACGCAATGTGATGTATAGCGGCGTGGTGTTACTGTAACACTTGTATATGTCACTAACAGCACCGGACACAGGTACACTAACTTGTGACTATACGTACTACACAAACAAACACTATGTGTGTCATATATAGTAAGAGTACGCAATGTGATGTATAGCGGCGTGGTGTTACTGTAACACTTGTATATGTCACTAACAGCACCGGACACAGGTACACTAACTTGTGACTATACGTACTACACAAACAAACACTATGTGTGTCATATATAGTAAGAGTACGCAATGTGATGTATAGCGGCGTGGTGTTACTGTAACACTTGTATATGTCACTAACAGCACCGGACACAGGTACACTAACTTGTGACTATACGTACTACACAAACAAACACTATGTGTGTCATATATAGTAAGAGTACGCAATGTGATGTATAGCGGCGTGGTGTTACTGTAACACTTGTATATGTCACTAACAGCACCGGACACAGGTACACTAACTTGTGACTATACGTACTACACAAACAAACACTATGTGTGTCATATATAGTAAGAGTACGCAATGTGATGTATAGCGGCGTGGTGTTACTGTAACACTTGTATATGTCACTAACAGCACCGGACACAGGTACACTAACTTGTGACTATACGTACTACACAAACAAACACTATGTGTGTCATATATAGTAAGAGTACGCAATGTGATGTATAGCGGCGTGGTGTTACTGTAACACTTGTATATGTCACTAACAGCACCGGACACAGGTACACTAACTTGTGACTATACGTACTACACAAACAAACACTATGTGTGTCATATATAGTAAGAGTACGCAATGTGATGTATAGCGGCGTGGTGTTACTGTAACACTTGTATATGTCACTAACAGCACCGGACACAGGTACACTAACTTGTGACTATACGTACTACACAAACAAACACTATGTGTGTCATATATAGTAAGAGTACGCAATGTGATGTATAGCGGCGTGGTGTTACTGTAACACTTGTATATGTCACTAACAGCACCGGACACAGGTACACTAACTTGTGACTATACGTACTACACAAACAAACACTATGTGTGTCATATATAGTAAGAGTACGCAATGTGATGTATAGCGGCGTGGTGTTACTGTAACACTTGTATATGTCACTAACAGCACCGGACACAGGTACACTAACTTGTGACTATACGTACTACACAAACAAACACTATGTGTGTCATATATAGTAAGAGTACGCAATGTGATGTATAGCGGCGTGGTGTTACTGTAACACTTGTATATGTCACTAACAGCACCGGACACAGGTACACTAACTTGTGACTATACGTACTACACAAACAAACACTATGTGTGTCATATATAGTAAGAGTACGCAATGTGATGTATAGCGGCGTGGTGTTACTGTAACACTTGTATATGTCACTAACAGCACCGGACACAGGTACACTAACTTGTGACTATACGTACTACACAAACAAACACTATGTGTGTCATATATAGTAAGAGTACGCAATGTGATGTATAGCGGCGTGGTGTTACTGTAACACTTGTATATGTCACTAACAGCACCGGACACAGGTACACTAACTTGTGACTATACGTACTACACAAACAAACACTATGTGTGTCATAATATAGTAAGAGTACGCAATGTGATGTATAGCGGCGTGGTGTTACTGTAACACTTGTATATGTCACTAACAGCACCGGACACAGGTACACTAACTTGTGACTATACGTACTACACAAACAAACACTATGTGTGTCATATATAGTAAGAGTACGCAATGTGATGTATAGCGGCGTGGTGTTACTGTAACACTTGTATATGTCACTAACAGCACCGGACACAGGTACACTAACTTGTGACTATACGTACTACACAAACAAACACTATGTGTGTCATATATAGTAAGAGTACGCAATGTGATGTATAGCGGCGTGGTGTTACTGTAACACTTGTATATGTCACTAACAGCACCGGACACAGGTACACTAACTTGTGACTATACGTACTACACAAACAAACACTATGTGTGTCATATATAGTAAGAGTACGCAATGTGATGTATAGCGGCGTGGTGTTACTGTAACACTTGTATATGTCACTAACAGCACCGGACACAGGTACACTAACTTGTGACTATACGTACTACACAAACAAACACTATGTGTGTCATATATAGTAAGAGTACGCAATGTGATGTATAGCGGCGTGGTGTTACTGTAACACTTGTATATGTCACTAACAGCACCGGACACAGGTACACTAACTTGTGACTATACGTACTACACAAACAAACACTATGTGTGTCATATATAGTAAGAGTACGCAATGTGATGTATAGCGGCGTGGTGTTACTGTAACACTTGTATATGTCACTAACAGCACCGGACACAGGTACACTAACTTGTGACTATACGTACTACACAAACAAACACTATGTGTGTCATATATAGTAAGAGTACGCAATGTGATGTATAGCGGCGTGGTGTTACTGTAACACTTGTATATGTCACTAACAGCACCGGACACAGGTACACTAACTTGTGACTATACGTACTACACAAACAAACACTATGTGTGTCATATATAGTAAGAGTACGCAATGTGATGTATAGCGGCGTGGTGTTACTGTAACACTTGTATATGTCACTAACAGCACCGGACACAGGTACACTAACTTGTGACTATACGTACTACACAAACAAACACTATGTGTGTCATATATAGTAAGAGTACGCAATGTGATGTATAGCGGCGTGGTGTTACTGTAACACTTGTATATGTCACTAACAGCACCGGACACAGGTACACTAACTTGTGACTATACGTACTACACAAACAAACACTATGTGTGTCATATATAGTAAGAGTACGCAATGTGATGTATAGCGGCGTGGTGTTACTGTAACACTTGTATATGTCACTAACAGCACCGGACACAGGTACACTAACTTGTGACTATACGTACTACACAAACAAACACTATGTGTGTCATATATAGTAAGAGTACGCAATGTGATGTATAGCGGCGTGGTGTTACTGTAACACTTGTATATGTCACTAACAGCACCGGACACAGGTACACTAACTTGTGACTATACGTACTACACAAACAAACACTATGTGTGTCATATATAGTAAGAGTACGCAATGTGATGTATAGCGGCGTGGTGTTACTGTAACACTTGTATATGTCACTAACAGCACCGGACACAGGTACACTAACTTGTGACTATACGTACTACACAAACAAACACTATGTGTGTCATATATAGTAAGAGTACGCAATGTGATGTATAGCGGCGTGGTGTTACTGTAACACTTGTATATGTCACTAACAGCACCGGACACAGGTACACTAACTTGTGACTATACGTACTACACAAACAAACACTATGTGTGTCATATATAGTAAGAGTACGCAATGTGATGTATAGCGGCGTGGTGTTACTGTAACACTTGTATATGTCACTAACAGCACCGGACACAGGTACACTAACTTGTGACTATACGTACTACACAAACAAACACTATGTGTGTCATATATAGTAAGAGTACGCAATGTGATGTATAGCGGCGTGGTGTTACTGTAACACTTGTATATGTCACTAACAGCACCGGACACAGGTACACTAACTTGTGACTATACGTACTACACAAACAAACACTATGTGTGTCATATATAGTAAGAGTACGCAATGTGATGTATAGCGGCGTGGTGTTACTGTAACACTTGTATATGTCACTAACAGCACCGGACACAGGTACACTAACTTGTGACTATACGTACTACACAAACAAACACTATGTGTGTCATATATAGTAAGAGTACGCAATGTGATGTATAGCGGCGTGGTGTTACTGTAACACTTGTATATGTCACTAACAGCACCGGACACAGGTACACTAACTTGTGACTATACGTACTACACAAACAAACACTATGTGTGTCATATATAGTAAGAGTACGCAATGTGATGTATAGCGGCGTGGTGTTACTGTAACACTTGTATATGTCACTAACAGCACCGGACACAGGTACACTAACTTGTGACTATACGTACTACACAAACAAACACTATGTGTGTCATATATAGTAAGAGTACGCAATGTGATGTATAGCGGCGTGGTGTTACTGTAACACTTGTATATGTCACTAACAGCACCGGACACAGGTACACTAACTTGTGACTATACGTACTACACAAACAAACACTATGTGTGTCATATATAGTAAGAGTACGCAATGTGATGTATAGCGGCGTGGTGTTACTGTAACACTTGTATATGTCACTAACAGCACCGGACACAGGTACACTAACTTGTGACTATACGTACTACACAAACAAACACTATGTGTGTCATATATAGTAAGAGTACGCAATGTGATGTATAGCGGCGTGGTGTTACTGTAACACTTGTATATGTCACTAACAGCACCGGACACAGGTACACTAACTTGTGACTATACGTACTACACAAACAAACACTATGTGTGTCATATATAGTAAGAGTACGCAATGTGATGTATAGCGGCGTGGTGTTACTGTAACACTTGTATATGTCACTAACAGCACCGGACACAGGTACACTAACTTGTGACTATACGTACTACACAAACAAACACTATGTGTGTCATATATAGTAAGAGTACGCAATGTGATGTATAGCGGCGTGGTGTTACTGTAACACTTGTATATGTCACTAACAGCACCGGACACAGGTACACTAACTTGTGACTATACGTACTACACAAACAAACACTATGTGTGTCATATATAGTAAGAGTACGCAATGTGATGTATAGCGGCGTGGTGTTACTGTAACACTTGTATATGTCACTAACAGCACCGGACACAGGTACACTAACTTGTGACTATACGTACTACACAAACAAACACTATGTGTGTCATATATAGTAAGAGTACGCAATGTGATGTATAGCGGCGTGGTGTTACTGTAACACTTGTATATGTCACTAACAGCACCGGACACAGGTACACTAACTTGTGACTATACGTACTACACAAACAAACACTATGTGTGTCATATATAGTAAGAGTACGCAATGTGATGTATAGCGGCGTGGTGTTACTGTAACACTTGTATATGTCACTAACAGCACCGGACACAGGTACACTAACTTGTGACTATACGTACTACACAAACAAACACTATGTGTGTCATATATAGTAAGAGTACGCAATGTGATGTATAGCGGCGTGGTGTTACTGTAACACTTGTATATGTCACTAACAGCACCGGACACAGGTACACTAACTTGTGACTATACGTACTACACAAACAAACACTATGTGTGTCATATATAGTAAGAGTACGCAATGTGATGTATAGCGGCGTGGTGTTACTGTAACACTTGTATATGTCACTAACAGCACCGGACACAGGTACACTAACTTGTGACTATACGTACTACACAAACAAACACTATGTGTGTCATATATAGTAAGAGTACGCAATGTGATGTATAGCGGCGTGGTGTTACTGTAACACTTGTATATGTCACTAACAGCACCGGACACAGGTACACTAACTTGTGACTATACGTACTACACAAACAAACACTATGTGTGTCATATATAGTAAGAGTACGCAATGTGATGTATAGCGGCGTGGTGTTACTGTAACACTTGTATATGTCACTAACAGCACCGGACACAGGTACACTAACTTGTGACTATACGTACTACACAAACAAACACTATGTGTGTCATATATAGTAAGAGTACGCAATGTGATGTATAGCGGCGTGGTGTTACTGTAACACTTGTATATGTCACTAACAGCACCGGACACAGGTACACTAACTTGTGACTATACGTACTACACAAACAAACACTATGTGTGTCATATATAGTAAGAGTACGCAATGTGATGTATAGCGGCGTGGTGTTACTGTAACACTTGTATATGTCACTAACAGCACCGGACACAGGTACACTAACTTGTGACTATACGTACTACACAAACAAAACACTATGTGTGTCATATATAGTAAGAGTACGCAATGTGATGTATAGCGGGCGTGGTGTTACTGTAACACTTGTATATGTCACTAACAGCACCGGACACAGGTACACTAACTTGTGACTATACGTACTACACAAACAAACACTATGTGTGTCATATATAGTAAGAGTACGCAATGTGATGTATAGCGGCGTGGTGTTACTGTAACACTTGTATATGTCACTAACAGCACCGGACACAGGTACACTAACTTGTGACTATACGTACTACACAAACAAACACTATGTGTGTCATATATAGTAAGAGTACGCAATGTGATGTATAGCGGCGTGGTGTTACTGTAACACTTGTATATGTCACTAACAGCACCGGACACAGGTACACTAACTTGTGACTATACGTACTACACAAACAAACACTATGTGTGTCATATATAGTAAGAGTACGCAATGTGATGTATAGCGGCGTGGTGTTACTGTAACACTTGTATATGTCACTAACAGCACCGGACACAGGTACACTAACTTGTGACTATACGTACTACACAAACAAACACTATGTGTGTCATATATAGTAAGAGTACGCAATGTGATGTATAGCGGCGTGGTGTTACTGTAACACTTGTATATGTCACTAACAGCACCGGACACAGGTACACTAACTTGTGACTATACGTACTACACAAACAAACACTATGTGTGTCATATATAGTAAGAGTACGCAATGTGATGTATAGCGGCGTGGTGTTACTGTAACACTTGTATATGTCACTAACAGCACCGGACACAGGTACACTAACTTGTGACTATACGTACTACACAAACAAACACTATGTGTGTCATATATAGTAAGAGTACGCAATGTGATGTATAGCGGCGTGGTGTTACTGTAACACTTGTATATGTCACTAACAGCACCGGACACAGGTACACTAACTTGTGACTATACGTACTACACAAACAAACACTATGTGTGTCATATATAGTAAGAGTACGCAATGTGATGTATAGCGGCGTGGTGTTACTGTAACACTTGTATATGTCACTAACAGCACCGGACACAGGTACACTAACTTGTGACTATACGTACTACACAAACAAACACTATGTGTGTCATATATAGTAAGAGTACGCAATGTGATGTATAGCGGCGTGGTGTTACTGTAACACTTGTATATGTCACTAACAGCACCGGACACAGGTACACTAACTTGTGACTATACGTACTACACAAACAAACACTATGTGTGTCATATATAGTAAGAGTACGCAATGTGATGTATAGCGGCGTGGTGTTACTGTAACACTTGTATATGTCACTAACAGCACCGGACACAGGTACACTAACTTGTGACTATACGTACTACACAAACAAACACTATGTGTGTCATATATAGTAAGAGTACGCAATGTGATGTATAGCGGCGTGGTGTTACTGTAACACTTGTATATGTCACTAACAGCACCGGACACAGGTACACTAACTTGTGACTATACGTACTACACAAACAAACACTATGTGTGTCATATATAGTAAGAGTACGCAATGTGATGTATAGCGGCGTGGTGTTACTGTAACACTTGTATATGTCACTAACAGCACCGGACACAGGTACACTAACTTGTGACTATACGTACTACACAAACAAACACTATGTGTGTCATATATAGTAAGAGTACGCAATGTGATGTATAGCGGCGTGGTGTTACTGTAACACTTGTATATGTCACTAACAGCACCGGACACAGGTACACTAACTTGTGACTATACGTACTACACAAACAAACACTATGTGTGTCATATATAGTAAGAGTACGCAATGTGATGTATAGCGGCGTGGTGTTACTGTAACACTTGTATATGTCACTAACAGCACCGGACACAGGTACACTAACTTGTGACTATACGTACTACACAAACAAACACTATGTGTGTCATATATAGTAAGAGTACGCAATGTGATGTATAGCGGCGTGGTGTTACTGTAACACTTGTATATGTCACTAACAGCACCGGACACAGGTACACTAACTTGTGACTATACGTACTACACAAACAAACACTATGTGTGTCATATATAGTAAGAGTACGCAATGTGATGTATAGCGGCGTGGTGTTACTGTAACACTTGTATATGTCACTAACAGCACCGGACACAGGTACACTAACTTGTGACTATACGTACTACACAAACAAACACTATGTGTGTCATATATAGTAAGAGTACGCAATGTGATGTATAGCGGCGTGGTGTTACTGTAACACTTGTATATGTCACTAACAGCACCGGACACAGGTACACTAACTTGTGACTATACGTACTACACAAACAAACACTATGTGTGTCATATATAGTAAGAGTACGCAATGTGATGTATAGCGGCGTGGTGTTACTGTAACACTTGTATATGTCACTAACAGCACCGGACACAGGTACACTAACTTGTGACTATACGTACTACACAAACAAACACTATGTGTGTCCATATATAGTAAGAGTACGCAATGTGATGTATAGCGGCGTGGTGTTACTGTAACACTTGTATATGTCACTAACAGCACCGGACACAGGTACACTAACTTGTGACTATACGTACTACACAAACAAACACTATGTGTGTCATATATAGTAAGAGTACGCAATGTGATGTAT